>JARHVA010002685.1:1025000-1127500 GCA_037957365.1 Torreya grandis
TGAGTAGACCACAATCACCTATAGTCAACCAAAATATAGTCCTAGAACTATCTTCTCAAATCCCAACCCAACTTTCTCAACATTCTACCAATAAGACATTAACACCACATTTGGGACACTATAGCCTCATGGTGCTAGTTTCCTCAACCAGGTACTACTATCCTTAGCCCTAACTCTTCCCAAGAGATAATTTTTCAAATGTGTACCCCTCCTAAGGTCAGCCTAAGCACATTTTCTTATCCACATAAGATACAAATCTATATAAATACAAGTCTATTTGACCCTTAATCACTAGATGAAAATAGATGTAAAAGATATTCAAACAAAAGACAATTTGAGTAAAATTAAGGTATTTAATCCCTATTATACCCTAATTCTACATACTACCATCTACAACAACCCTATACCTATATTTCAAAGCTCAACCACATTCAAGGCATCCAATTCCATTGCACCAAACACCTAGTTAGAGAACTACATCAGGCTTGAACCCTCTTTGAAGTATTGATATGTAGGCAACTTTGTTCACAATAAGGTGTTAAGGATGTCTAGACTATCTTACTAACAAACACATAATTATTTATCATGCCATGTTTTTAATGAGGATCAGGGTTTACACATTAAATCAAGTTTTCCATGTACAACACAAGTCTCCAAGTTTTGTGTGCTCAAGAACAAGACATAAAAACATAGGTGCAGGTGCTCCTAAAAAATAGGAATAGTTTACAAAAGGGGATATTAGTTCCACATTGAGGACACTAAAAAATCATGGCACTACCTTCTATATGGGGTGTTATTGTCTACTGAGTAAACAAACACCAAAATCTCATTGATGACACTCAAAACTATCTAGAACTCAACTTTCAGAACCCAAATCATTCGTAACAGTCACTTTTTAGATACATCTATATTTATGCCTATTTATTGATATTTTTATAAATTCAAACATGGTAAAATGCCATAATAAATTAGTTCTTAATGATTAAAATTTATTTAACTGATTTAAACATCTCAACACTTTAACCAAACATAGGAATTACATGTGTAAAAACTAAAAGGTTAACTCACATACTTATTAGTTAATAATTTTATTGATGCTGAGAAGATCACCTTTATAGTGTTGAAGATGTCCAATATGGTGGTTAACTAGTGGGATAAATTCAATGTGCAATGTGGAGTAGAGTGCATTCCAATAAAGTCTTGGAAGACTTTTGTTTATGCATTAAAGGTGGAGTACTATCCTTTACATCAATTTGAGGATGAACACATCAAGTTTAGATAATTATGTAAATGAAATGAGAAGTCAATGGAGGATTACATCAACACATTATAGGACTAATCTACACACATATGAGAGAACATGAGCAAAAAACATAAAGTGTTAAAGTAATCAACAATCTCTCACCTTATATCCATATGAACATGGAATTATTGAATTCTAAAACTCTAGGGAAATCTTACCACAGTGCCACCAAGATAAAATATAAGGAAAAAATGAAGCAACATTTCACCTCTTCATTTAATGACACATCTAAGATTCAACCCACATATAATTCCTCATTAAAACCTTCTGCAGAGAAGTAGAATACTTATAAAAAAGGAGAGTAACTTAAGAAATTGCATAGAACTCAAAGGCTCAAGTACCTTCTAATTCAAGTAAAGACAAGAATATTTTTAGTTATAAATATTTCCATTATCATCAATCATATACCCATGACAACTCTAGATTCTATGTGTAATAATCCTTGATTACATGGCCTATATTAGGTCTTACACCAATGGACAAAACTGATCCATATGTTACTTGTCTAAGTATCAATACAACTTTGATAGACACCTCTCAATAGTATGAACACATTTTTCACACCAAATTTTGGGTGAATGGCCAGCCTCTTCATGTCATCATAGATAGTGGCAAGAATAAGAACATCATTTTACAATCCACCACATAATACCTTAGCCTTTCCACTATCATGCATCCAAATCCATACTCATTGGGGTATTTTAATCATGAGAAGGATATATAGGTTCCATGACAATGCACCTTATACTATAAAGTTAGGATTATGGATGACATTATAACTTGAGACATCACACCTTTGGAGGTCTATGACATCCTATTAGGTATGTTATATTTGTATGATCATGAAGCTACATATTAAGCCAATCCAAAACACTAGACTATTAATGCATAAGACCATTTCTTCAACTTATTTGAGTTAATTTCACAACCATAGTCACCTTGGACTCTCTCAACCAATGTTGTAATATTTTTTTACACATGTATAATTTCATGTTACTCATGGTTCACACAATCAACATCAAAATAATAACTTGAAAAGTTACTAAAGTAGCATAGTGAAGTCTTCATAGAGCCTAAAGTCCTCCTAACACACTATGTAATAAATCACCACATCAATTTATTCCATAGATGCCCTCTTCTGAACATCCTTATGTATTGTAGACCAGTTTGGGAGAATGAAAAAATTTGACACAAAATATAATAGCTCATTAATCAATGTAATATTAGGACAAACTCTTCTCATTGATGGAGTCTAATACCACTTATGCCCAATAAGGATGGATCTTGGTGCCTTTGCACAAACTATTATGTGCTAAAAAAATAGTGAATAATCAATATCCTTTACCACACATTGGTGACCTTTTAGAATAGATCATAGGTGTAAAATACTTCACCAAGATTGAATTGAAATTAGGGTATAATCAGGTTAAAATCCATCCTAAATATGTCTAGAAGATAAACCTCAAGGCACTGGAAGGATTATATGAATGGATAACTATTAATGTCTTCCTAACCAACATGCTAACCAAATTTATGTGCTTAATGGAAGATCTACTCAGGACTATCCTCAACTCCATCATAGTCTCCCTAGATGACATCCTAATCTTCAACAAGACTTGGGAGGAGCATGTGGAACATATTACACGTCTTAGATGCCTTGTGTCAACACAAGTTTCAGACCAACTTAGTAAAATGTATGTTTGTAACTACATAGATGTAGTACCTAGGCTAAATCATTGACTATGCAAGATTTAATGTAGACCAAGAAAATAAAAAGTGATCCAAGATTGGCCAGTTCCATGCAATCTCACATAACTAAGGAGTTTTCCTGGACTCATAAACTTATATCATAGGTTCATCCTTGGTTTATTTCACATATCTTAGTGAATCAACTAAATAACATGTGCAAAATCCAAATTTGATAGGACTCCTATGTAAAAATTCACTTTTGAGGTTCTCAATCAAGTCCTCTACATAACACATATACTGGACCTACTTGAAATTGAATATTATTTCAAATTTCAAATTGATGAAACTAACTATGCACTTTTACAGTACTCATGCAACATGGGCATAGAATCAAATATCATTAAGAGACATTAAATGATATGGTGGAAAGGTACTCCACCTATGAAAAATATTTTTATGTTATTATGAGATTAATTAAGCAATGACATCACTACATCCTAGAGAAGGAGATAGTTTTTCATTCTGATCAAAAGCCATTTAAGTTCTTAAAAACACTAAGAAAGTTAGAGAATGCATGCCGCATGAAATGGATGACTTACCAACACTAGTTCCATCTCATGATCAAGAAAAATAAAGGTATGGAAAATAAAGGATAAAATTTCCTTAGTTGACCACTGATTCATGTGCTTGTCATAATGTTGGACACACACAAATAAAACTTCATAGACTAGGTATCCCTTTACTCATATAATCAAGAATTTATAGTGACTTATACCTACCTCACATAAGGTAAACAACTTTGGGAGTTATAATTGTCTAACCAGATTCTCTACAAGCTTAGGAATCTCTATGTTCCTGGTGGTGCACCTCACCAATGACTCATTTTGGAGGTGAGTTTCACCAAGAACTTGGGACACTTTGGTGTGATCAATAATCTCACCACATTGTAGTGACACTTATAATGGATACACAGACATGGAATGTCATATCAAGTATTTCATTCCTTATTACATCACCAAGCCCAAAAAATGGAACCTAGGACTTTACACACCTCTATCGGTTCCACCCAAACAATGGGAATCCTTCAACATGTATTTCATGATTGGGTTTCCTATGATGAGATATTAACATGATATTGTGTTTTTTTTAGTGGATAGGTTTCCAGAGATATATGTCATGGTTTTTTGTAAGAAAGACATTATTCAACCATGTTTGGGTTCACTTTAGACTCCCAACATGCATCACCTCTAATTGAAATCCATGTATTATGAGTAATTTTTGGCAAGCACTATGGGGCTTGATAGTTACATATTTGGATTGGTAAATAAAATTTCATCCACAGATAAATGGGAAAATATCTATTTTCAATCAAATACTTATTCATATTCTATGAATGTAAAACCATGCACATGCTTGTACTTGGGATGATTTTTTTACATTCAACAAACCTAAAATAGATCCCTTCATAACTATATGAGGTAGAGTCCCTTATAGACATGTTTTGGGTTCTAGCTTGGAAAACCTCTATAAATATTATACCATTCCCCAACAAACACTAAGCCATGCATATAGAATGGGAAGATGACAAAGATAATAAGTTTTTGTGTCACATAAAATCTATCCACCAATAGGTTTAGTAGATACTTTCTATCACTCAATCAAAGTACAAGGAGGGTCATAACACATATCACACACCTTGTACATTCCTAATTGGAAATAAAGTCTAGTTATACATTTAGAAGGAATTATTCAAAGGTTCAAACTAGAATATGAATCCTCTATGCTATGGTACTTACATCATTTTATGCACAACTGGTGAGAACACATTCATTATCGATCTCCCTCCATACTTGGGCATGCACCCAATATTCAGTTTAGATCTTATACAAATCTATGCTCCTCTACTTCTTGATCCAATAGTGACATAATATACTTCTAACATTGATCTTGAATGATTATGCCTCGTAGATTATGATATAATTATTCAATTGATAGACACATGCACCCACCATAGAATACACTAAGTTTTCAGAGTGGTCAAATTTATACAATATGCTAATCAAACTAAGTGGTATAAATATTATAAACTTCAAGTGTAGTTTATATAACTACACAAGGAACTAAGGAGACAATTTCTCTTTAATAAAGGGTCGATGATCCATGTGTATCTCTTGCATCACATACACTTCTCCTTTATACAATTTCATAGTGCACACAACTATTACATTGGTATATTACTTGTAGTCTCATGCTCCACACTCCTAATTTCCCATAGTCTTACACAAAAAAATAATGATTTCTTTTAATCCCACATAACACACTAACACCTACCCATATCCTCATGCATCACACATGATTTCTCATAGTCTTACATAACACACATTTACTTACTCATAGTCCCTCATAACTCACTCATAGTCCCTCACACTTCACTCAAACATGGTTTTAGTCCCATTATCTTACACCTACCTCCTTCAAGCATGCCCAAATGTCATCTTACTCAAAATCTGTGGCTTACCAAGTGGTGATTCTCAACCTAGGAATTTTTAGTTATTTATTTGGGCCATTATCCTCCAAATGATTATAAGATCAACCAGAACTTAGTAGGAAGATGAAATGAATTGTATCCCTCTTATTTGTAACCAAAAATAGTCGTAACTACTTTTTGTATTACATGTATAAATATGTAACATATGCATTTGACCAAGGTTTGATTCCATACAAATTCATAGTGACATGTAACATGCTATACAAATATAATCTATCATACATGAATTTTACATCATTGTATTCTTTTTCCTATTCACTCTCATTGAATAGAAGTTTCATTTCTAAAAGAATCAAACTTTCACTTCATTAAATGTGTGTTTTTTGTTTCTATCTAAATCTCACTTTGTACAATCACTCTTTATAACTATGAGTTATCTCTAATCCACAATTATCCCTAGCATGATTGGTCCTAGGTCTCCATAACATGAATTAGGAGGTCTATGTTTTCAGAAGGTATTTAGAGCCTCAGGGAGATAAATTTGCCATCAAGGTACACCTAGTATTTGGAGTTTTAAACTAATCATAATTTTGACTTCTATATATCTTGAGCTTCACCTAAAGATTCTATACAAAAATGCCACTTGAGTAAGAGAGGAGATTGATTTTATGATAAGTCAACCCAAGGTAAGTATCCTTATCCATAAAATCTTTAATTTATTGGTTTATATATATGCATATGCTAGAGTAATATGTTATTATATTCTCATGCTTAGGTTAGCTTATGTTAACTTTGTATTTCATTATAACCTTAGTTATATACTTTTGGTTCTAATCCCTAATTTAGATACCTCTTAGTTACTGCCGAATGGAATTTATCTCTCTAGTTTACCTCTTTTATATATTGGATATAGATGAGTATTTATTCATTATATCATTACATATACTTCCTAATTATATCATTGACCCCCATTTTTGACAAATAACTCTTACTTACATCCCTCTCCTTTGTGGTGTGGCATATTATGTGTATATTGGATCTAGTATTGTGTTATTCATTTTATTATATTATAGGATATATATTTTGTTCAAACCATAATTTCATTAAATTTATACATATTTCAGTCCACAACATAATCTAATATATCTAAAATCAAATTCCAAAATCAATGAAATTAGATTCCAATATTGATGAAAACAAATTCCAATAATAGCGAAAACATATTCCAATATAGAGGAAATAAAATTTTGATATCAAAAAATATAATCTAATAATGATGAAAACATATTCTAATTTTGAAGATATTATATTCCTATATCATAATTTTTGGATTCCATTATTGATCTATAATAGTAATTTTAATGTAACACTAGAAATTAAAATATGTTAATTGTTAGGAAGTGTATATTTTAAATCTATATTTTTAATGATGAATTAGTCTTTTACACTTTAAAAATATCTCTCATGGATTAAACCTTTAGTTTAGGACCTTTTCCACTAATGAAAGACTCATGTTTTCCATCTCACATTTGACCCTGATATTCTGATTATCTTGTTCACATGTAACCCATAATTTGCCTAAAACTTGCTTTATACCCTACTCTAGTAGTTATAAATCTTTAATAAATTTTTATCCGCTTAGAAACTACCATCTATACTAGGATACTAATGTCAACACTAGCATCCCAGGTCTGTGTTAGTGTCTGAAATGTATAAACGATCAAATTTTCAAGTCTTTCAACATGTATGGGTTAACTTATAGTGTTAATTTTAACCCTCCCATAAGACCATTCCAAAAGGTGTGGTATAAATACAATTCAAAGACCATTAATTATATAAAAGTACAAATCAATAATGCATCTATCTAATGCCAAGTAAAAGCACCTCTCAAGCTTACAAAATTGCCTTATTATTTCCTATTTCCAAATCATTCATAGGATTAGTATTCTTATAGGCATAAAGCATTAAAAGAGCATCCCATGAATATTATTTGTCAAGTTACAAGTTATATCACTACATGTACTCACAAAAAAACATATTACACAATTATTCACGCATAAGCCTAAATGAGGGGGAGAAATACATCGATTTGAGGCCCTATTTGGAGTATTGGATATGTAGGCAATACTAATTGACATAGGGGTATTTGAGGTCAATTCAAATTAATTTGAGAAAATTAACCTCTATTTTTCAAGGTGACATGCCCTAATAATAGGACTTAGGGTTTTAATTTACATACAAATATCTAGAACCTATGTACATGATTTGAATAGGTAATTTTCAAGGTGAAAATGAACCCTAATAGGCATAGGAAAATTTATAGAGAATGAATTGTACTTAATTATGGATAGAATCATCAAAATTGGGACATAAGCATTGATGCTAGTGTCTAAATTATGATGGTAGTGTCAAGGCAACTAATGAGCTAATATTCAAAATCTAAAAAATCAGTACGAGGCATCATATTTCCTTATTTTGCACATTTATTAGTTAAATTTATTGTACATCAATGAATAATGTAAGTACTATCTCTTTTTTGTGTCTAAGTATTCAAATTACCATTTGGAATTATATTTTTTTATTTAACATGCTTTCATAATTTAATACTGTATCAAAATATTGTGAATCTAAATTATTTAATTGGCCTTATTTTAAAATATCATAGCCATTATTTGATAATACTATTTCCATATAACTATTTATAAATAGGGAAAAACATTTGGTGAACTTGACCTTTGAGTCTTGTTATGCCAATCCTAGCTTTCCCTAGGGTTTTTAGCCTTCTAAGGTTTCAGATTAAAATAATTATTCATATTTTGATTTTATTAATATGTATGCAACCTTGGTGTATTTATAAAATATGTGGTGTACCTATTGATCATATTCAGCTTCCCTTTCTTCTACTTAATATTTATAAGGATAATGCCTCATCAAATTATGCCAATAATGAGAATGAATAACATACAAAAAATTTTACTATAGAGAATGAATTTGATCATGAAGAGAATGAATTTTATCATGAATATAATTAAACACATGAGAAAAATGAACATGATAAACTATTTCAAGAGAAATTTAAGGTTATTTCAATGTTTTGAGAGTGTATTCATGCAAATCTTAAAGATCTCTAGAAGATCCTTAATACTATATTAGAAACTAAAATTACAAAAGCATTAGTGAATAACCATTGATATTTATTGATATACATATTGTGGCTACTAGATTATCTCATCAAACATCACTTCCATTATCCCTCCCTTAAAGTATACCATTGATCCCTACATCTAGTGAGGGCATGGGATATGTTTTCAAACCATTGTTCCCAACTGAATAAATAAATATTTCAACATCTTCCATGGGAAAAATCAATACTTCAACTCAATTATTAGTTTAAATTCCTACATTAACTTAAATGGTGTTTTCATTCCCTTTGGTGACTTTCAAAATATCAAATCTTAATCAAAATGGGTTTACTGTGCAAAATTATCTCCATGTTATTCAAAGTTTGGAATCTAAGATTAGAAATATTGAGAAAAATGCTTTAAATTTTTCTCATGCTATTGATTCACAAGATGTATTTCATAATCCTCTTTCTCCCAAGATATATTTACTCCCTTTTCCAACAAGTTTTGTAACACCCAAGTTCACACTTTATGATGGAATGGGTGACCCTAAGTAACATATTTGATATTTATATGTAGCATGTCATGATTATGCTTACAATGATAAAATTTTGCCAAATTATTTAAAATATTCCTAAAGGACTATCCTTTTAGATGGTTATATGATCTAAGCAACACAATAGGTAAAATCATTCAAACATCTTGCAATCAATTATTAGCACATTTCTCAAACAACATTAATTAAAAGATATCATATGATCAAATTTACAAGATCAAACAAGGAACCAATGAGCCCATAAATGAATATGTTTTTAGTTATAATATAATGTTGGCCAAAATGAAAAATTCAATGGCAGATAAATATCTTCAATATATCTTCAAGAAAAGCTTTCCTATTCCACTACATGAGTCTATAATATTCAATAAGTTTAAATATTTTAGTGAATTATACCATATTGTCTGAGATAAATGAATGAAACTTATTGAATTGAATAATCTTAAGTATGCAAAAAACACATCAAATACCAAGTTTCATATCAAACCAAGCTATAAGGTAAAATCTATAGAGACTAATAAATAAGTAACAAAAATAGTGAATATGGTGTCAAAATAACCTAAATGGATCATATTATCTAATCCACATAATATAAAATCTACATGATTACCCAAGTCTCTATAGTGGGGTTTCATCTCATATCTCTCTCTCCTCCCTTGGAGGTTGATACGATTTGACCTATATAAAAAGGATATGATAGAAATGCTTGTTGAGACTATCACCAATATACTGGGCATTATAAAATTAGATGTCTAAATTTGATTAAAAAAAGATACAATATCTCATTGATAGTAAAAATATCACATTTTATGATTTACCAAAGGATTTAGAATCACAACATGATGACCATAAAAAGTAGAAGATATTCAACAATCTATTACAAGATCATTTTAAGGAACCAATGGAAATGTAAATGGCATATAATGCACATCCTTTCCACCACATTATGGCCACCCATTATATGGGGTTATTATCACATTTACATGTGAGATACCTCCTATGGTTTAGAGCCTTCTATTACATTTTATGATAGTGAAATTGTCAATGATGATTTATATCTTCACTCATTATTTATTAGAGCACATATTGATCATAAACCTACATGTAGTATTAATATTGATAATTGTTATAGTTATAATGTATTTTCCATGACATTACTCACACATATGGGATACACACATGATGATTCATACCCTTCGACCAAAATGGTCAAAGTATTTGATGGGAAAGCACAAGAGTTTTTTGGTGAAATCGATTTGCATTTATAGGTTGGTCCATCACATATGAAAACACATTTTTTTAGCTATACCATATATATGAGTCTTTGATATGTTACTGGGATGACCTTGGATTTATAATATCCATGTAGTGCCATCCATAGTGAATAGATGTCTTAATTATATTCATACAATAGGGTAATCAAAGTTTTAGGTATTCAATATGAAAATCTATTACAATAAGAGAAGATTATTCCAAGACAAAAAATTATAAAACCTATTTAGGTCAATCATGAGTGTAAGGGTAATAAAAAATCAATCCCCTTTCTTAGGTGATCCATACTAGAGAGGTCATTACATCAGAGATACATAGTGGACTTCATAGAGCTATTACAAGCACCTACATAACTTAGCTAGTTGCTAAGAGAAGATCAACATGTTTTAGAGAGGGTACAAAGATATAAAATTATAATAAAAATAAAAAATAAGTATAACACTAATAAATAGGCTCCAAAAACCACTAAAACTTATACTACTAATTCAAAACCATAGAGTCTTATTAGATATACATAAAGCATTCCAGATTCTATAGTTCTAAGTTTGGCAGATATACATGTTCATTGACAACATGACCAATTTGTTGTATCTCATCCTAAGCCTATATCATTCTAGGATCATAATTTAAATTGGATCATTGGAAAACTATAACAAACAAGGGGAAACTATAGGTTTAATTTCCTAAATAGTAAAGGGGTTTGGATTAAGGGGAAATCAATAAATAAATGTGCCTTAATTAACCTACTAATTTATTGAATTTAGAAGTGCTTAATTTATTTATAAAAACATTAAATAAGGGATAAAGAGTAAAACTTATTTGATTTTGGGCTAAGATAGAGGAAATAAAAAATACAAATTACTGATCTGGCTGGATAGACTATCAAAAATAGGATCCAAAAGTTTATTTTATACCTAGATAGGAGAACCAAAAATGGGACACCTAGAGGTCTAGCAATGTAGTCCAATTTTTGAAACTATATTAATTAATGTATAAGATTTTTGAGCTTTCTAGGTTTCATTCATCTACTCTAGGAGACCCTGTGCCTAACATAATGAGTCCTGATTGTTCATGAAGCTTCGTGTGTAATTGATTTTATCTTTAAGGGTCCTAGATCCTCTTCATGCTTGATAGGTGATCTTGAATCCATCTAGAAAAAGGGGTTAGTGTGTTATATTCACTAAATGTGTGATCACACCTTGTGTGTGGGAACATTACGTACATACCAATACTCTGAAGTGAGATCAGGCTAATGTAGTTCTCCCAATTTCAATGTGTATTATGCAATCTTGTGTATGCAATGCAAGTGTATTCAAATTTGGGAAAGCTTGATATGACTCATGACTAATGTGAGAGCTTGGATAGGTTGTAAATAATAGTGGTTGGTTGTATTCAGATAATATGAAGATTTGCTTGAGTCTACTTTAGTATATTTATAGCTTGTGCCCTTTGAATGATTATCAACCCTTTTAAATGAACTTTGAATGGGATTTTATAGGGAAACTAGTGATCTTGATTTAGATGAAATCACATTAGGCCTACAAGGTAAAAGATAAAGATTCAATAAAATCTAACCATTTGAGACTATTATGGACTGAGACAACAACATTAGAAAGTGGACACCTTGGGTCCTAGTACTATAGTCCAACCTATGGCACTATTGTCCAAGGGGAAAGGGACCCTAGGGGATAGATTTGTGCATAGGAGAGGAGTCCAGAACAATAAGGGCTGAATTTAGAAGGCTTTAGATGACTGGGAAATAGTGAAAACATGCCTAAGTGGGTTATGTACATGAGTAAGAGAGACCCATGGTTTGGGTGTCACAAGTCATGCTCAAGTTGTAAAAATTGCATTTTAGTATGACTACATTTACCCTCACCCGATTTATTATAAGTATGCAACAAAGTGAAATACTAGGATAAAGGAGAAAAAGAGAAGTGCACTTGAACTTACCTATGAGGCTAAGTCCAAGAAGCTATGTGATGATAGTTATATGTAGTGAGAGCATGTTATACTATGTAATTCTAAAAAAAGGAAAGTAAAAGTAGATCAGTTCTTACTAGATACTTTATATCTAAAATAAGAACATACAAAGCTAGGTAGAGAGAGAGGAAGGAAGAGAAAGGAATGAATACACCTCACCAAGTATGTGAACCAATACAAACCTTGTTATGCTGCTAGGTTGTACTAGGTGATGCTAGAAGTATGCTAAACCAAGAGTTATATCAATGAATGAGCTGAGTGATCAATCCATTGGAAGTTGGCTCAAGAATGCAAAGGTAGGCCCTTTGGCTCCATCATCACCATAATATCTAAATTTAATGAATCATTAATGTGTTAATTGATGTTTGGACCATGTGTCTAATCCCTCTAAATAGGTGGCTCAAGAATACAAAGGTTAGCTATACCTTTGGTGCCATCGTTGCCTCATGATGTGAAGATGAATAAGAAAATACTAGTATAGATGAATGTCATATGAGATGGCTCATGAAGCCCCTGAATCTGATATGATTTGACAATGTTGGCATGGATAGCCAAATGTAAACTAGAAACTAGGCCACTTTTAACCACTTTGAAAGATGAAGATTGGACTTGTATAAAATCCCCTCTTAAAACTAGAATTAAGGCTTAGGAAGCAAATCAAGAACTCGGGTCTGTGAGAAGAAATTTTTTATGAAAGTTTACTTGAAAGTGATGCCAACCACTTGTAGATGGAGTAAGGTATGTAACTATTGGGAATGCGTAATAAAATGCAATAAACTCAAAAATAGAGAAGGCCCATGTGCCATGCACATTGCCCCCAATAACTGGTGTCTAGAACATAGATTCTAAACTAAAAGTTATATCAACTACCATGTCTAAAATAAAAAAGGAAACCTTAATTTTGTGCATGATTCTCCCTATATTGAGATTCTTTGAATGAAATAAGTGTTGAAAACTACTAATTTTTGGACTAAACAATATTGGAAAAACTATGAATGAACTCACCTCTACCAAATTCTAAAAAAATTGAATATTCTGCTATTTAGACAACACCAAAAACTATACACTTTGGGGTCTAACACTGTAGTCTCATTTTTTGTGCTATTGTCCACATCCAAAAATGATGACTGATCTAGATTGTCTACTATCTACCTAGTTTGGTTTGCCTATGTTGAGTTTTGGATTCTAGATTGTACTATTCTATAACTAGGTTTTCAACCATTAGGAGCTCTAATCTCTAAGATAAATCCCTTGTTTATTTCCCCCTCTTTTGAGGGTAGGAATGAAGACCCTACAATGACTGACTTACAAATAAGAAGCCTTGAAAGTGTGTTAAGATGTGAAAACATTTGATATATAATTGATATACATTATCTCAAGATATAACAAAAGTTATAGAGAGAGATTGTTAAATCCATAGGGGTATGTTTAAATAAATATAACAATGTAATAGCATGTGTATAAGAGTAAATTAGAATTTGAAATTTTAGTTGTTAGTTGTTAGTGGCATGGAGGGATGGAACATGATGTCCATCATGGAATCCAAGAAATAAGGTAAATGCATGATTGGAATCATGGCATTGCACACAAAGATAAGCAATCAAGTAACAAGCATATAAATCAAGAAGAAATAAACACACAAGGGTGGCCAAGGGGCCAAATAAGCACACAAATCATACAAGGCATGTTCAAATTCCACATACACATAATGGGAATAATAAAATATTGTCATAAGGGCCAAAAGCACATAAAAGGCACACACAAAGGACATTGGTAAGTGTCTAAAGGCACACACACATAGATAAGAACAAAAGACATTGGAAAATGTCCTAAAACACAAGTAGGAAGCAAACAAAAACTAAAAAATGCAAACACATCTAGTGAATCAAAGAAAAGAGTGGAAGCATGCAAAGCACTAGAAATATAAACATGCATATAACTATGAAAGAAAGAAACAAGAGTATATAAGATATGTAATACAAGACTAATGAATATGCTTTGAAATACAAAAGTGTGATATATGCTAATGGATGTCGATGTGATATCTATGTAAGCAAGTAAGGAATGTACTATAATAAGATGTCTAGAGTGTATAGTGTAATAATGACATAACCTAGAAGGTGTAGTCATGTAGAGTATTCCCTTAGTGGGTAGATATATCGATATGTAGCTAGAATATAGAAGTAACATGCCCACTTAATGGGTGAAGTGAATCAATCAAGGATCTAGATCCACTACACATACTCAAATAAGATCAAGTGAAGCCTAGTAATATAGATAAATTGATAAACAATATCATAGAACAACATAATGTATGTCTAGCATAATGCTTAGTAGTGTAAAACATAGATGATGCATACAATTGACATGTTTTTGTATTTTTTAAATATTATATTATTTATGTATTTTGAAATATTTGAGCTATGTATAATCAAGCAAAGGAAACTATTTACAATCAATACTAGAAGGAAATGATCTAACCAATGAGTCTCAGATGAGACTCCCTATCATGGTGTCATATATCAAAGAGTGTAATCATGCATGATTGTGAAGCATGATGTAAATGCTAAGACTGTGGCTCTAAAAGTTGTATATGCTATAAATGTTTTGAAATATCTAAGGTAGAAACCAACTGTGGGGACCTTATATAATTATAAGAAGTGGATGCAGCTGTACGGATCTTAGGGACCCATTTGGAAGTAGGAAAATCTCACTAAACATGTGCTATATGTGTAGATGTAAAAGATCTCAATGAAATTGCTCTGGGTGTGAATACTATAGTTAGAAGATATATAGAATCTTGAAGCTATGGAGGTGTATGAACCCTCTATACTAGTGATTGATATCATATTTGTGTCATGATAATGAATTAGAGAAAAAATTAGTGGTGGAGATATAACTAGTAATGGAACTAAAACTAGATTTGGAACTAAAACTAGCTCTAAAACCAAAAGTGGCAACTCATATGGAACTTTAGTAACTATGATAACCTAATTAGTGTGAATGAATTTCATGCATTGATGTATTGTAGATGTAACTACTCAAATTTTTTATAGCCAATGTTTGCCAAGTAACATGTCAAAAACTCTCATTTTAGGAATTATAGTAAATGTGGTGGTCATGTGTGTAGGACCAAGCTATAGAGGAATGAGGATATCACCCAATGTATTCTAACTATGTCCACTAAAACCATTTATAATTATATTTGTTAGAGTAATATCCTGCTCTATATAACCCAAATTATGTAGTAGTGTCATAGTACACATGCTAATTCTAGATCCATTATCAATTAGAACATTGTAAATGGGATGACCATGAATAAAAGCTCTAATGAAGAGTGTGTGATAATCTATGTCATCCTCAATAATCTCCTACTCAAAAAAAGAGATGGAAGGCCAAATTGGAATGCTAGAATGAAAAGTACCACTCATGTGGCTCAATGGATGTGAATCAGTTATCAGTGCCCTATATGTAATTGGTGGAGGATGTGCCTAATATGCATGATGAAAACCTAATGTGTCCTATGTCTCTGACTTGTCATGTTATGGAAATGGATCTAAAAATATTTTGAGTGACTTATTGTACATTGGTTTGGTTAGAGAAGGCTCAACTAAAGTGCCTAGATCAATTTGATTGCCATTAATTAGATCTTGTATCTTATGCTTGAGACTAATGCATCTATTTGTAGTATGGCCTGATGCCTTATGATAGTTAGCAAATGAATTCTAGTCATATCCCCATGGAAGAGGCTTTGTTGGATCAATTTCTCTGATAGGAGGAAGAGATATGATGTTACATTATAATAACTGATGTAGAACTCTGGCCAGAGGAATCGGTAGTTTTGTAAAAGGTCTTCAAGGAGGTAATGATAAAGTGACTTTCTATGAGGGCTCTAAATCTACATTAACTATATACTAAGTTGGTCCTTTATTTTCATTTAATTTGACCTTATATGGGGCTTTATTGTTACTCTTATTAGTTATATTTGGTACACTTGTGTACTTAAGTTTGCCCATTGAAATGAGTTTGATTTCTTTTTCTTTTAAAGTGTGACATAATTTAGTGAAAGAAGAGAAACATGTGAACATGATTGTCTTATGCAAAACTAGTAGAAGACTCTATTTGAAGAGGTCCTATAACTCCTAAACTGCCATAGGGCTAGTCATCTTAGCCAATATGGTATTGTATTTGAGAACATACTCAGTGAGAGGCTCATTTGATTTATGTTTTTGTTATGTAATTTGGGCATATGAAACCTTATCACTGATATTGATATTGAAATATGTTAGGAACATGTCAGCAAGAGGATTGAATGCATTAACCGACTGATTCAATAGGCTGTAAAATAATTATAATGCATAATCCTTGAGGATCCTTAGAAATAATTTAGTTAATATCCAATCATATGGTACATAATCCAAACATGCTATGAAAAATACTCTAAAATGTGTCTCTGGAGTACCCTTTCCATCATAAAGAGTGAAGGAGTCCAATGCCTATGTAGATCTAGTGGTACCTTTCTCAATATTTTTCACCTTGGATTGAAGAAATTGAATCTCTTGCACAAAGACTACCACATTAGGAGATAGGGATGTACTAGCTATAGCTGATGGCATAAGATAAGGTTGGGATGCTATAGGGGGTTGTTGTGACATAGTTTCCCCCATAGTGTCATGTGTAATTGGTGGCTCTGTAGTTTGAAAAAACTCAACTTGTTTTGCCTTCTTTAGTTCCATGATATATTTTAAGATGTTAGCATGATTATAGGGCTGTTCCCTGAGTCTCTCTCTAAAATTTTGTAAAATCAAATTTTGTTGAGTACAACTTCATTGTCAATAATGGGTTGAAGTGGATCGGTAGTTCAATGTGATAGAACATGAGCATTAGTATGTGTCTCATCATTATTATTCTCATATTGCTCATTATCAAAATCATGTTCATTGAAATTAGTGTAATCTATATGTGCATGATCTATAATAGGGACCTAATTTGATTTCTTATCTATGTTATGGGAATCAATTATAATAATGTAGTTGAATTCAAGAGGGTTGCCACTAAGTCTTGCACTCCATCTCAAAGGAAGAGATGCAAGGAGTTTAGATGGTATAATGAAAACAATTTGGAAAATAATAGAATATATTACATAACAATAATCCAAATAATGAACTAGAATATGCATAAAAAGGATATCAAACTCCAAGTATGTAAGGTGATATCTCACGATGCAAAGTAGGGACTAGTATATGCAACTAGGGATATTTCAAAAATATTATTTACAAAATACTCTAAAATTTTGAATTTGAAATTGATTTTTTGAGCTAAGTATGCAAGATAAAATTCAAAAAATTATGAGAAATTACTGCCTTGAATGGGACCTAGTAGATGCAACTAGGGTTTTGAGATAAATAAATTTTCTAGAATTTACTTTGAATTTTTGAAATTTGAAGTGATTTTTTTATTTTAATATTCAATCAAAATTTGCAAAAAATAAGTGGAATATTACCTGAAAATCAATAGGATTTAGTTGATGCTACTAGGGCTTTTGAAATGATTTTTTTCAAAATTCATGTAATAATTTGAAAAAATTTCTATAAATTTGTAGAATTGAGCTTGAAAAATTTAGGAAAAATATGAAAATATTTCTAAAATTAGCAATATATTTTTCCTAGTGGTTTGAAAGTGTTTGTATGCAAATAGGACCTAGTATGTGCAAACTAGGGTCTAAGTGATTTATTGAAAATATTTCAATTAATTTATAGTTTTTTAATTTTTAAATTCATAAAAAATTAGAAAAATATTTCAAAAAATTAGAAATAATTAGCCCTAAGGTTTTTAGGGTTTTTGTGTGAAAATTTGAAGTAAGTTGGGTTCACCAAATGTTTTACTAAATTTGGAAAAGTATATGGTTCAATTTCCTAAATAGTAAAGGGGTCTAGATTAAGGGGAAAATTATTAAATAAATGTGTCTTAATTAACATACTAATTTATTGAATTTAGAGTGCTTAATTGATTTTTAGAAATAGTAAACAAGGGGATAGAGAGTAAAACTTAGCTAATTCTAAGCTGAGATAGAGGAGATAGAGGCTATAAATTGATGATATGATTGGAAAGACTATAAAAAATAGGATCCAAAAGTCTATTTTATATCTAGATAGGAGTGCCAAAAATGGGACAACTAGAGGTCCAACATTGTAGTCTAAGTTTTGGTGTTGTATTCCTTAGTGTTTGGGCTTTCTAAGCTTTATGGGTTTTGTTCATCTATTATGAGAGACCATATGCCTAAAATATTGAGTCTTACTTGTTCACAAATATCTATGTGCAATTGATTTTGTATTTAAAGGTCCTATCTCCTCTTCATAATTGATAGGTGATCTCGAATCCAACTAGAAAAAATGGTTAGTGTGTAATATGCACTGAACATGCGATCACACCTCGTGTGTGGGTACATTGCCTACATACCAATACTCTAAAGAGGGATCAAGGCCAAAGTAGTTCTCCCAATTTGAATGTGTATTATGTAATCCTATGTATGCAATGCAAGTGTATGTGAATTTGGGTAAGCTTGAGATGACTCGTAACTGGTGTGAGAGCTTGGATAGGCTGGAAATAATAGTGGTTGGTTATATGTAGAGAATAAGAAGATTTGCTTGAGTGTGCTTTAGTATATTTCTATATTATTCCCTTTTGAATGATTGATAAACCTTATAAATGAACTTTGAATGGGATTTTTTATGGAAATTAGTGATCCTAGGTTAGATGAACTCACATTAGGTCAATGAGAAAAGATAAGTATTCGATAAAATTTGATAGTTTGAGACTATTGTAGACTGCGACAACAGTGCTAGATAGTGGACACCTTGGCTCTTAGTGCTATATTCCAACCTATGGTGCTATTTTCTAGGGGAAAAGGACCATGGGGGATATATCTATGCTTGGGAGAGGAGTTTGGGATAGCAGGGGCTGAATCTAGAAGGCTTTGAATGATTGGGAAATAGTGAAAACATGCCTAAGTGGGATGTGTAAGCAAGTAGGAGAGACCTATGGTTTGGGTGTCACAATTCATGCTCAAATTGTACAAATTGCATTTTAGTATGAATACAGGATATTATTCTCATTATTAAATTCAAATATCCAAAAAATTCAAAACAAATAAAAAAATCAAGAAAAATACAAAAACATTCAAATAAAAAATATATAAAAATATTCAACATTTACATATTTACTAGTTGTTACATATGTATAATTTATGTTAGTAAATAGAATATAATTTCATTTCTATACACACATATATTTCATAGGTGCTGGAATGTGATAAAAACATATACTATATCCATGAAACATGCCAATACATATGTTAGAACTTTCTTCTAATTGCATGACATACTATGTTGGGGGCATCTACTTCTATTGATGATGATTGATACAAGTTCTATTTTATAATCATTTTATATTATTATGTTAAGCTTATATACTAACACTTACACATATCTATACTCACACTTACATATTACATAGTGTGATAGATATGCTATGCTACAAGACATTTTCTTAACACATGTTTGTAGGGACTAGTATGATATTCTTATGTTAGTCAGTTATGTTTCACCTATTCATCTTATCTCATTACTTTAGTTTATTTATTATTTAATATTTTGTTTAGACTATGGAAAATTTGAACATGTTCCTTGTTTTTTGGCCTCAATGCCACTTAGTATTATATATTTGGTATTTAGACATTTGAGCATGTCCCATCCTTTGAGTGCATGTCATTTGAACATGCCCATTTTTTTGGTCTCCTTAGATCCATTTTGCATGACATTAAGTGTTATTTTTTATGTGATTGATTATTTCTTGAGCTTTTGATTATTAATTATAGATGTTTCCATGATCCATATCATTCATCTTATGGATTGTTATGATGAGATACTATGAGATTCATTGAGACATACACTTATACATGATACCACTATATTATTCATTATTGCATGGATGATACAAATATGGCATGGTTATATTATCCTTTCAGATAAGGTGACTACCAGATCACATTCCCCTCACCTCAAAAGAGGGGGGATATTAGTGGGGGTATGTAATAGATACAATATTACACACACATATATTTAGTATAATTGGAATATTTTTTAACAACTTACATGATTAAATATATAGTTGGGTTATAATCTTATGAATTTGGCATTAATTTTTACATATTTGAGACAAGTTTTTTAGATTTGTGACATATATTTGACTTAATTTATAGATCAAAGCTTACATGTTGATAGGTAATTAATCTTGAGACACATTAAATGTGCATATTCCATGCAAATTTACCAAATCAAAAATACATATTTAGATTATATACACATTTATGCACCAACCTTACCAATATACAGTGATTGAGTTTTATCTATCTATAATAGTTGGCTCCATTGAGTAGTGAAATTAATAATCAACACCCTTAATGTCCTTGTAATTAATTCCCATTTATAGGTTGATATGGTAACACCATTTAACCTAGGCAATATTGGCTACATTGGATAGATTATGTATACACTTGAGTTGTGTGATTGAGATTCAGTGACGTTGATGGTCATGTCATAAATCACCCTTGCAATAGATAAGGGGAATAATCACCCTCCAATTCTCATCTTCACATCTATAAGGTTTATTTATGAACCTATTTATCTAATTCTTAAATAAATAACAATCATTACCAAAGAAAACTACCAAGGGGAAACACGGATGCTTTGACACACATGTGTATTCCTTCTTTTCTCTTTTTTATCTCAAGTATTTAAATTATTAATTTTTATATTATATCCAATAATTATAATGTAACATGATATTTTTTTAGTAAATACATAAAAAACAAATTCAAACATGGCTTAGGCAAAGATAAGGTGTGTTTTACACACCACGGTACACGTTTTTTACCTTTCACCTAGTAGTTTTATCCTTATGCATTAGTAGATTTGTGGGGGGGGAGTTAAATGTATATGATAAATATATATTTTATATGATAAAATAGTCTTGTATAATTAAAAATATCTCTCATGTATTGACACTTTAGTTTAGGACCTTTTCCACTGGTGAAAGGTTCACATTCACGATCTCACTTTGCCTAAATACTTATCCTATAGTTAGACCCTAATATTTGAATTACCCAAGTCACTTGTAACCCAAATTATGGTTAAAATTTTATTTATATCCTAATATATAAGTTACATATCTTCAAAAACTTTCTATCCTCTTAGACACTTTAATCGAGACTAAGACACTAACATCAATGCTAGTGTCCTAGGTTTGATGCAAGCATTTGAACCATAAAAATGGTCAAATTTTAATATATTTTAACATGTACTAATTGGAATATAATTATATTTTAAACCTATCATATAATCATTCCAAAAGGTATGGTATAAATACAATTGAAAGACCATTTACTATAGATAATTATAAATCAAGCACACATCTATCTTATACTAAACAAATCACCTCTCAAGCTTAAAAAATTGCCTTATTCTTTCCTATTTACAAATAAATAATAGGGGAAGTATTATTATAGGTATGACACATTCAAATAGTATCCCATGAGAAATATTTGTCAAGTTAAAAGATAGATCACTACATGCACTGACATATAGCATATTTCAGAAAAAATCACAAGAAGCCCACACAAGGAGGAGAACTACATTAGTTTAAGGCCTTCCTCATAGTATTGTATATTAGGTAGTGATCAATGATAGAGGGGTATTTGAGTTCAAATAGACTTGAATTGATCCCACTAACCCCTATTTTTCAAGGTGGCATACCCTAATTAGAGGACTTAGGGTTTACGCTACATAAAAATATATAGAACCTGTGCATAAGATCCAAAAATATAATCTACAAGGAAACAATGAACCCTAAAAAATACAAGTGGAATTTAGATACAAATTAAATTTACTTCAATATGGATAGAATCATAAAAAATGGGATAAATGTGTCGGTGCTAGTGTCCATATTCTAATAGTAGTGTCTAGGTGGCTAATGAGCTAACATTCAAAATTTGATGAATCCATGTAGAGAATCATCCTACCTTATTCTACAAATATATTAATAAAACCTACCTACACATTAGTGAATAATTTTGTACTATATCTTCTTCATGTTTAAGCATTAAAATTACTATTTGACATTGTAATTTATATATTTAACATATTTGTATAATTCAACACTATATAAGAAGATTGTGAATACAAATTATTTAATTTTTTTCCTTTAGAATAACTTAGCCATGATTTGATTAGGCTATTGTCTCATAACTCTTTCAAAACATATTAAAAAAGGAACCTATAAAGAATTATCTTTATAATTTTATTATGTGCAAAATTTATGGAAACCCATATAACATCATATAATTAATAGTGATGAAGTTAATTAATAATTATTGAGAAACTAAATGTCCTGAATAATAACATTTTATAAAGAATAATTTTGGAACATAACACCCCCTAGTTACCAAAAAAAAATTGCATATATATAAAAATATTTAGAGACTAAGATTCACCAAGTTCTTAAACAAATTATATGATTTTTTTTAATAAATACATAGAACAACATATAATTAACATAAAAAATATAAATTAAAAAGTATTAGATCCTAGTTTCTATAAGGTTCTAAACAACAATTATTATTATTGAACTAATTTTGGAACTTGGCTACTGATAGGTTTAAAAAAATATTATTGGTATTGAAAAATGCACGTGAAGTTTGTGGAAAATAATAAAACATCATATAATTGAGATAAATGATATTAATTAAAAATTATAACCTAAACAACATTAGGTTTCAAAAAACTATTAATATTAATGAAATATTTTTAGAACTTAGTGGTCACCTAGTTTTTAACAATTACTATTATTATCAAAGATATTTGGAACCTAATAGTGGCTAGGTTTTCATCAAACATTATTAAAAATATTGAATCCACCTTTAATAATATTTTTATGGAAACCAATGGAACATCATATAATGAACATCAATGATATCAATTACAAATTATTTGAACCTAGTCGTAGTTAGGGTTGAAATAATTATTATTATTAACTAAATGTTTTAATAACCTAATGACATCAAAGTTTTGAAAAAATATTATTATTATTATTAAAAGACATTTTCAAAAATAATGACCTCTAATATTCCTTAAAAAGTATTTACAAATATTGTAGCCATCTTTAATAATAGTTTGAAACATTATATCTTTTGAAATTAAACAAATAAACTTAAAAAATATGTTCCAAAAAACTATTATTATTATCAAAATATTTTTGGAATCTAATTAACCATTAGGTTTTGAAAAATATTATAATTATCAAATGAAACTTTAAATCTAATTTCCTCACAATTTCTATCAAACTTATTTAAGAGTATTGTATCCACCTTTAATAAAAATAACATGCATTATTTATATTTATGTTTATATTTATATTTATATTCATATTTATATTTATATTTATATTTAAATTATGCATATATTAAAATCCATTTTTATGGAGATATTATATTATATTTATAAAAATATTTTTACTACCTTTAATAATAATCACCATAACCATTATATCAAAAAAATAGTATAAATTATACATATATTAAATTCTATTTTTATGGAAATATTAGCTTGTATTTATAACTATATTTTTACCACCTTTATTAATAATAAGAACCAATATATACTTATGACATAAAGGAAAAATAATAATAATTGATAGAGGATCAAATATATAACACAATGTAACTTATTTATGTAAATAAATATTAATTTTTATTTATAGAAATCTATCTACATTTTATTGTGCATCATCCACATCTTTAAGTGCTTTTAACATCAACCACAATTCTCCTAGTAAGTATTTATGTTGACTTTTATTTTCTATTCTAAATGTATTCAAAATAATATAATTCTCCATATCATAATAATATGTTTTTATTTATAATAATCCATTATTATTGTCTTACAATGATTATAAACATTATTAATTTTCTTCAAAAATCTATTTAATACTTTGTAAATATAATTAGATTCCCAAAGCCATCATAGCTTGCACATTGGACTTAAAGATAATTTTATTAATTATAGATGAATTCAAACTTATCATTTTTTAACTCTTCCATATAAAATAATGATGTCAACATATCATATGCATTTATTTTTTCATTGATGTATATGTTGACCATTTTTACCATAATTCAAAATGGGTCAACCGCGTATAGTCAAAATCTTGTATAGGGGTTTTTTATAATATCATAGGGTATGTTGTAATTCATTTGATGTCATTTCATATGCCATTCTAGCTTTGGTCATAGTCTAGATTAATCCTTGTGTCATTTGGTGTCTTAGGGGTCATTTTAGAGTCATATATGCAAGTGGCATATTTTTGTGGTGTCTAAGAAGTTGCAAGAACAAGTCCAAAAAAGCCTAGCTTACACTTAGGAAATATTTCAACTTCTGCTTAAGTGCTAGAATTATTATCGGGTATTCAGGTTTCATGTCTTTGTAAAAGTCTTGAAGGAAATGTCTTTGCAAAAACGTTTAAAAACTAATTATTCAGGGAAAGTGTTAGGCAAAAATGTTAAAGGCATATTTCCTTCAGACAAAATATCCATAACAAAGTTCTGACAAAAGGTATAAGGTATAATTATTTTGACAAAATTGTCCCGAAGGTAAAAGACTAAGGACATAAATCTTTCATGAAAATGATCTAAGACAATTTCCTTGAGGACATTTATTTTATACAAATTGTCCAAGATAATATTTTTGAAGACAAATTTCTTTCAGATAAAATGTTCAAAACAAAAGGTCCTTGTCAAAATCCTGAAGATATTTCCATTGAGCAAAATATCTAAAACAAAATGTCCTTGTCAAAATCCCAAAGACATTTCCATCGAGAAAAATCTTTGAGACAATATGCCCGATGCAAAGCTTCAATGGAATTGAATGGTTTCAAAGAAATTATTTATTCAAGCCTTCAAAATTGATCCAAGCAGGATCTCATAGTATTCATAAGCTCACAAGAACATGGACCAAATTGAAAAAATCTTGGAAACTCATCAGGATCTTGAAAGATTAGATCAAAATGACTTGGGCAAGATTAATGACTAGACCATCATCAGGATGTCATGAATAACTAGACTAGATAACATGTTTATGCATTTTATAAATGAGCTTAGAAAGCCTTGCATGACCATTAAACCACACATGATCAATGTCCATAGTGCCAAGATCATTCCTTATAAGTTTCATATCTTGATGAGTCTTCTATCTCAAGATTTAATCCTTCAAAACTCAGTTTGATGAGTCTAAGGGGCCAGGCCATCTTGCATGTCACTTGGAAATACACTGGTCAACTTTTTTATGCATTTAATAAATGCACCTCAGAAAGGCTCATGAGCCAAAAATATGTAAGGTCATAGATTTATTCATTCTAGGAACATGCTCTGCATGTTTCATGTCTATACAATATTTCTAACTCAAGTCGTGGAGTTTAAAAGTTGGTCACGTAGAGTAAGACATTCATGTAAGTGTCAAAATCAAGCCTCAATAAATAGCCATTTAGATTCAAATGATCAGTGATAGGCATGTTGATGTCATGAAAACACATAAGTTGACTCACTTGAACACTTTATAAACACACTTCAAAAACTCCTAGAGTTAGTAGATCAAGTGGGCACAATCATTTTAATGTTAATAACATCTCCTATAAATTTATTACTTCCATGACCTTTTTGCTTCTAGATCTAAGCCTTCAAAGTTGGTCAAAAAATGGGAGACATTTTTGCAAATGTTAACTTTAAGCTATGATAAAAAGCATTAGGGTCTTAAATTTGACAATCATGTAAATGTCAATGACGGTCTCGTGGATATCAAATGATGGTCATGTAGACATCAAATTTAGAACATAGTAAATAACCATTTATTTTCAAATGCAAGATGATCTAATGGTTGACATTCATTCGTACCAAGGGAGATCGATAGTGTGAAATGATTTAAAGGGTTAAAGAGATTGAAAGGCCACCATACGGCATAAGCGTATAAAGAAGTAGACTAACAACATGATCCTAAGATCAATGTATTGATTTAGAAGTGGCATGAATATGTTTAAACTGATAGAAGATCGATGGAGCATGTTTTATTATGTAAATCAAGATCAATAATGATGGAGGGTCAAAGAGGTCAATGAGCCCTGAGTGAAAATGCATAAGTCATAAGTGACACAAACATGTGAGTCATGGTAGAATATCTATGGATTGAATTAATTCACATCAGGTAGATCAATAGAGTGAGATGAGTCAAAATATCAATGATCTAAGTTAGTTTTTGATGGCCAATGAAATGAAGGTGAGCCTAGATGACTTAGAAGAAGGTTTACTAAGTAATTTTTGATAGGGTAAGGTAAATAAAAAGCACGGATTCAAGTTTGATCATGGTCCAGTCTAAACCAAATCCAACATTTTGAAATATGAGACCAAGGCAAATATATAGACTTCAACTATTTCATATCTGGTACCAACTGCATGAAAAGGACCCTTCTCTCCACTATTGTACACCATGGTAAACTAGTGAAGATAAGTTAGCACCAGGATAAAGCTCTAATGATTTATTTGATGATCATAACTACATTGATGCTAGAACCAAAATCTTAACAATTGGATCCTATTGTTTCAACCATCAAAGAGCATCAACAAAGAGATAATATAACTCTGCAATGGGTTAAAGTAACCTAGGTCAATTAGGAAGCTTGAATGAGCATAAATTTAGAGGTAGTTGTAACTATGGTTCAAATGGATTTGTTCTCATTTGATTCCTTTTTTATCACTAAAATCCCTTTCTCTTGATTTATTTTATTCTATAAATATAACCTTTTAGCTATTACTAAGAATCCCTCGAGCTAGTATGACTAGACTCTATAAAAAAATTTGTATATTACTCCTCTTGGAGTAATGAATAGAGCATTTTTCAATTGTTTAATAATTTATTCTTAATTTTTTGTATTTTCTTGATATGCAAAAGTGGTTGTCATCTTCCTTTTATAGGTCCAGGTGCAACCCAATTTCTAATAAACTTTCTTACAGGTCATCTAATGTGTCTAAAGATTGAGGTCTTAGGTATAGAGTGGATATTTGAATGTAAGTACTTTTAATCAAGCCTTACTCTCATTTACCTCTAGCCTAAGTCCATAAAATTAACCTTTAGGTGAAACATTATTTCTTGGAAATCCAATTTAGTGGATCTTTGAATATTCATTGCATCACCTCCTTTAGAGTAGGTTCAATTCATGCATTCTCTAACTCTTTTCCCCATAAGTGATCAGTTGAAATAGAGAATAGTATTTCAAGATACATTTAGGGAGATATCTCCTAAATCTAGAGGCTAATTTCCAATATAGGTACACCCAAATCCCTGGAAATGTTCCCATGTTGCCCAAATCTAGAAGAAGTTTGAACAACTTCTTATAGGGTACAAGATTTGGTGACAACAATTTATATTGCAAACTTGAATCTAGTTAAACACATTGTATAAATTATTTAACATCTAGTTTAATGAAATCAAGTATTATTTTTAATTCAATGCCGCCTTTTTTTCTAAACTTTCTTACTTTTGTATCATTTTTTTCACACTAAGACCTAGAAATCCATTCATATCAAACACTATTAGTTTTTTCTTTGAGTTTGGATATTTACAAATCAAATAATTATTCATTTATTAAATAAATCAAAAAATGATGCTTAGTAAAATTATAGATTTAAATGAATAATTTAAACAACATTTTCAAAATTGTCACATTTTTATATAAAAACAATGATTTTGATTTTAAGAAAGATATAAATTTTTTTAACATTAAAATATTAAGTAACAATGTTTTAAAATAATAATCACAAAAAGATTTAAATTTTAATAATATAAAAGAGAATTAATTTATGTTTTAATATCAAGGCTCATTTAAATAAAATAGTTTAATGATAATTTCAATGACACTGAAAAGTTCTTCCAAATTGTGCAATTAAATATTTTTAATGTCCAAAATATAGTTTTATGTTTGATGAAGTTGGGAACTAGCAAAACAAAATTTCAATAGGCACATTTTATTAAAATTTATTGAGCACTAATATTTATTGATTCTTCATGAATGATTTAAAATAACTTCATAAAATTATTGAAATATATCTCAAATCAGAAGTAGAGTTGACATGAAAAATAAAAAATATATAAATAAATAAAAAGTTACATAGAGTTAATTGACGTTGTTATTGTTAGTAGATGCTATTTTTAACAAATTTTACATGCAATATTAGGAGGTATTTAAAATATAAAATTATCACGTACACAAAAAAATCATTCTAATGAATGAATTTCAACTCAATTTCATGTTTGGTTACAAAGATATATAATTTTTAAAATTATAAAAATATTAAAAAAATATTTATAATATAATTTCAAACCCTTAGATCATCATTTATGGTCTTAAAATTATATTTAAATCAAATCTAAATAGATAGATTTTGTAATTTATGCAATATCCTCTCTAAAATATTCATTTATAAAACAAGAGAGCTTAAACAGGGTCTTGGATCAAAAGTTTTGGCCTCTATAAGATAGGCATTTGTATCATTCTATTCTATTTGAAAATAACTCAACTCCTATGAGTTTACATGATTATACCATCAAAATTTATTATTCTCAATAATATTTAATAATCATTATGAAATATGAGTGTTTTTTTCCTATTTTAATCCTTCCCATTGTAACAAATACTTGTTATAACTATCTTGTCTTGTGTTCACTATCTTCTTATCTAAAACCTGTGCTATATTTTCTTTCTTCTTCCTTGGTACCTGTTGCTTTCAATCCATTTATTCACATTATTAAATTCATAATATTATCCATGAAATGAATATAAATATAAAACATTAAATATTAAGGAAATAATAAAATTCTATGGTAAACTCACCTCATAAATATTATCATTGATTTTCTTCACAATTTTGCACATAATGATCTTATTATACATTAGCTTGTTGTATTTTCCTTAGGGAAATATTTAATTTATCAAATTTATATGACATTAACCTATAATGTGTCTAGGTATATGTGTCAATTAATTGTGGGTTGCATAACCTTTCATATTAGCTTGTCATATTTCTCTATGTTCTTATATTGTTAGTAGGGTCAGGATATGGAATAGCCATGGCCTAAGTAGAGTATATATAGGATGAAATGGTTAGTATTTAATCATCATATTACAAATTATTATCTTATTTAATTATTTTGGAGGCTCCTCCTTAAAGTGTCTTAGTCATATTTATCAAGTAGTCTATACTTTCATCAATTATTATTATGGATATAATTATTATGTTCATGTATATGTGATATATTATTCCTTTGGTATGAATTATCTAAATAATTTCATTAAAAATGGTATCAGAGCTTAGATTTTGGAAATTTCATATGGTGTAGTTTTTAGATATAAAACACTTACTATCCTAAGAGTTGAAGGATTGAAAAAACATAACCTGTGATTTAGAAATAAATTATTCTTTCATCACAAGAGTATTGTTCAAGGTTTTTTTAGAAAGAAAAGAAAAGAAAAGAAATAAGAGTTCAATTTTTTTCACATTGCAAATTAATAGTCATTGGATTCATCTTGGTGAGAGATTAGAAAGGTGTAATCCTTTGTAAAGTTTTTTAGGATCAAAACCTTAAACCTTAGGGTTTATGCGTGGTTAGTCCAAACACTCACAATTGTAGGAAAGGGAAAGCCACTCTAGAAAAATCATATCATAAGGAAGACATGAAGTCTAAAACTTCAGATGCTATGGTTTCTGGGTTAGTTTACCAAATTAATTTAGATATGATGTATAAAAACTAAAGATGATATTGACATGGTAAAAAGGGACATGGATGATGTGAAATCTCATTTTGTAGTTATTAATGGGACATTAATCATTGTTGCAGATTGTATTACATATATAAATAATCCTCCACTACTCCATTCAAGTTATCCCATCCAAAATAATCAAAACTCAACTACTAGTTTGAATAACATGTTACCAAAAGTGGAAGTACACAAGTTTGATGGTAAGTATCCACTCATTTAGATTAATTAAATGAAAAATTTATTTGATCTACATCAAAACCCATGTGAAGATAAGGTGGTCATGGCATATCTATATTTTGAACTTGATTAATTCATATGGTAAGGTGGTCATTCACTCAAAAGGAAAATAAGAGCCTTCCTATTACCTGGTTAATGTTGATTGATGAGTTGTAGATGCAATATAAAAACATCATAGAAAAATACTCTAGTCAATTAACAAAGCTGTGATAAATAGGAAATATCTAGGATTATATTCAAAAATTATAAAATCTATCCTTATGCATGGATGACATCAATAAGGATAACATGAATGACATATTATTAAGGGGGATCAAGGATAACATCCAACTTGTTGTTCACATGTTTAATCCAAGTTTAGTATTTGAATCCATAACATTTGTATGTAGGGTAGAGGAAAGTGATCCAGTCAAATGAAGGGATTTAACTAATGGTCAAGAATATAATTCCACAACATAATCATTTCCTCAGCCTATTAGATTGATCCCTTAATAAATTAAAGAGAATTGTGAAAAAGTGTTATTTTCAGTTTTGATAGATATTGAATCAAAGGACTTAAATATGAAGAGAAGAAGTTGTTATAAATTGAATGATCCAATGAAGATGAATAATATAATGTGGAATTAGGTGGGGGTGAGGAAGAGACAAAGTAGGAATGTAAATATTCCAAACCTAATATCTCCCATCATGCAATTTTAGGTATTATCACTCCTTAAACATTTAAGGTTGTGGGGTTCATCAATAAACATAAGGTGAGAGTGTTGATTGAATCAAAAAGTACACATAAATTCATTAATATTAAATTGGTTACTCATTTGAATTATTTCATTTACAAAGATGTATAATTTTAATTCGTGATTGTAAATTGGGGAACAGTCAATTATTTTAAAAAATGCCATAGTATTAAACTTGTTATGGGAGGCTATGGCTAGATTATCCTATATTTTCTATTCCCATGGGTGGTTTAGACATTTTTTTGGGAGTTCAATGGCTCACAACATTGGGAATAATAGAGATAAATTTCTAGGAATTGTTCATGCAATTTCATTATGAAGGTAATACATTTGAACTACTAATATTATTGAAAAAATCTCTACAATTAGTTAGTTCACATAAGATGATGAATATTTGCAAAAAAAGGTGATGAAAGATTTGTAGCATGATTTTTTCCATATAATTTCAACCAAAAAAGGTATATACACATCTTGATCTACATATTATTATCGATGACCACCCAACTCTTTTTTACACCATGTCAAAAGGACTAACACCAAAAAGAGAACATGATCATGCCATTCAATTGCTTCTAAGAACTAAACCATTAAACGTCAGACCATATAGGTACCCATATTCTTAGAAGAGTTAAATTAAAAAAATGATAAAAAATATGTTAGAGGTAGGTACTATCAGACATAGCCAAAGTGATTATTTGTCCCTAGTTTTCATGGTGTGTAATAAGGATGACACTTGAATGATGTGCCAAAACTATAGAGAAATTAAGAATTACACCATAAAAAATTATTTCCCTCTTCCAATAATTGTTTATTTAATATATGAGTTACATGGTGTTGATTATTTTACAAAACTAGATCTTAATTTTGGGTACCATCAAATTCAGATTAGAGATGAGGATATTACTAAAACAACTTTAAAAACCCATAAAGTCCATTATGTGTTTTTAGTCATGCATTTTGGTCTCATAAATGCACTATCTAATTTTATAATTTTATCAACACTGTTTTAGGCCTTTTTTGAGGAAATTTGTGTTATTTTTTAATTAGATATTAATAAAGCAAAAATTTGGTAAGAATATTTGTAGCAAGAAAAACAAGTACTATTGTTCTAGAATAATATCAAATTTATGATAAACCTTAAAAATGTGTTTTTAGAGTCCACGAGGTGAAGTATTTGGGGCATATTTTATATCATGAAGGATTCAAACTAGACCCTAATAATATTAAAGCTATGATGGAGTAGTAATTACCAAAAAATCTTAAGAATCTTAAAGGATTTTTGGGGTAAATAGGTTACTATTGTATATTTATGAAAAATTATGGAAACATAGTAACACCACTCATATATTTGTTTAAGGAGTCCTTCCATTAGAAATAAAAAATACCATGGCATTTGAGAAGCTAAAGGAGGATATGTACACCACTCTAGTTTTAGCTACCCCTATTTTTTCCAAAAAAATATTATTGAATCTGATGTATTAGAATATGGGTAAGTGCACAGAGTTGGAGACAATTCCATGGGCATTTTCCATAATTTTATTACGTTAGCAATAACACAATCACATTATCTAAATAATGAAATCTCATTATTTAAATTATGGCTTGATAATTAATAAGACATAATGTGATCACATTATTTGATAATGCGATCATGTCATTTAAAACAATAATGTGATTATGTTAATAATACAATCACATTCCATGTGTACCTACAAAAACAAAATCCAAACTTGAATGCAAAATTAATCATCTTGCATTTGAGATTTATTTCTTTTCCCACTTTCATTCATTCTATGATCATGTTTTGCATTAGGGATGCTAAACCTTGCCACAATTCATCCCAAGAAGACACTAATTGATGATTCCACCATTGTGAAGAGGTAAGTGCTAAAAATATACACTTGTTAACTCTAAATTTTAGTAATTTTTTTTATTTTAATTATTTAATGGGTGATTTATTTATTTTGAATAGCCTATCCTTCTAACCCTCCTATTCTTCTGCCTAACCCTCATAACCCTCCACATAACCCTCTTTTTCCTCCTCCTAACCCTCCTATAGTTCCATAAAATTCCCCAAGAAGTCAGGAGAGTCTATTTGACCACATCATGGAAAATAAAATTTAAATTAAAGAATTAATTGGGAGAATGAGGGATCTCGCTTCCACCAACACCCATCACACCTATCTATCCAATTCCCTAGAGACATTATTAGGTCAAATTGACTCTGTAACAAGTCAAATTGATAGATGGGATTCATATCAAGATCATTGTAGGGATTATTATGCTAAAAAATTATCAACATTTGAGGTCAATAATAAAAACATATCAAAATCCTCCATTTGTTCTTTATTCATTAACCTAGCCACTAATGCACCATTTTTAGTAACTACTAAACATTTTCCAATCCATCATTGCTAACATAATTTAATTACATTCAATTTTTGGGATTGATGGTGGATGATGTTTGATTATTCATCGTGTAATAACCCTATGGTCACATTGTGTTTTTTTCAGAAACTCTATTATAAGTTTGTCCTCAATGATATTCCAAACTATTTTGATTATAGTGAGTTTCAAGGCTAAGGGAGAAGATATATATAGGATTAATTAGGTGTACATCATGCACTTAATTAGCTTGTAAGTATCTGTATCCAAAAGCCACTTGAGATCCATATCCCATATGTAGTTTATTAGGTCATGGAGATTGACACTCTGCATTCACTTAGTTTTCTCACTAATACACTCATTCAATATATGAGTAGGAACTCAAAGACTGATGCTATAGATACACCACCTACTATGCATACTTGACCCCACCCTTGTAGTTCTTATGGAGATATATGCACTAAACCTTCTAATGATGATGAGACTAGTGGTTTAGATGGATTGGATAATATAATTATGAGTGATGATTTTTTGGTATGCACATTTGGTGTGATACGCCAGACATTACATAGATGTAGGTATATTTTATATAAATGTCATGTTAAATTTAAGTTATATTTTAAAAATTAATTTAGCTAACAATTAATTTACATAAAAATTTAATAATAGATATGTCATGTTTTATGTCCCAGGAGGTGATGGTGCTTTCATCATCACAATCGACATTTGTAGCATTTGATTTGACATAACTATTATTTGCATTTTTGGATCTAGTTGTTGGCCCATCCATTATTGCATTTATCTTTGATATGGAAACACATTTTACTTAAATAGAGGTAAAATTTTGAGTTAATCTTATGACACACACACACACACACACACACACAGATATATATATATATAGTCTATGTATACCTTGTAAGTTTAAGTTAAATTTATCTATCAAATATCTCAAAATTTAAGTACATTAATCTTAAATACATGTATGGTTTAATAAAGGAGAAAAAATTGACATATACATTTGATACTTTATAGAAAAGTAAGTGAGACCTTATTTACATTTAGTTGATGTCTCAAGTAGAAACTCTTCCATCAATGTGAATCGAGATAAACATAGGAATTATTATTGTAATGTCATTTCATAGGCACTGATAGAGGTATATATTAAATTATAATTTTGAACTATAAAAATAGACTTGTTTTAATAATTTTAATACATCCTTGGGGAAAATATAACTTATGTGAATATATTATGTATGCAGGGTTGTCCCATGACATTTGATAGTCCCAGTTAGATGATTAGCAGGGTAACTTCTCATGTTTCTTCCTTATTTTATATGTCTATTTGAACAACTGAGCCTACCACTAACTTGTTTGAGCATCAAAAATAGATTGAGCAGGACCACAAGTTATAGTAAGTGCATGTTTAAATGATTTTTAATTATAGTTTAAAATTAATTTATTGATAATTAATTTAATGTGCTTTATGTTAATTTTTTTATTAATACTTGCATTTGAATAGGTTTATCTACAAGTGAGCTATGAGTATAGGACCCACAGTCAAACCTTTGAGCAATCCAAGGCATTAGAGGGATCTCCATCTACTAGTAGGGCATCCTAAGGAAAGTTTTCTTAGAGGAAGGAAAAGAGAGGGAGGATATTTGATGATTAGGATGTCTTACATGAGATGTGTGCTTTTCTGTATGCCTATATGACAATTTACATAGTTTTGGCATTGTATATGCATATATGACATTTAGCCGACATTAGATACTATGTTGGTAAATGTATGTTTTTGTATTGCTATCATGGCAATATATGTATTATTGACATTGTACATGTGCCTATAGGATTTTTTTAGAGTTTTCATCTAAATTATGTTAATCTATCTAATTTATATTCATCTTTAATTTAGAATGTTATTTTATAATGTTGTTTTGATCTTCTAAACTATTATCTATTTGATCTCATATTTAATGTTGCACACTAATGAAGATTAAAAAAATATTATTTTCAATGCTATAAATCTTAAATCTCCCATATTTTTTTAAACTAAAGTTTATATTTAATTGTGTATAGTGGAAATGACTAATGACACCCTTATCTATTTTGCATTTGTCATCACCCATTCAAAAAATTTACATTGATCATTAACACAATTTGATTTCACTTAAAATGCATACCCAATCATGTTCATACTTTTATAATGCAAAGACATACAACCATTTATAAATACCTACAAATTTCTCACTTGGATACCTATACCTACAAGTTACTTGATCTTTCACCTTCACATGGATCTAATGCCTTTTGAATAGATTTTCTTGAAACTAGGCCTACTACTTTTATGAATTATATGATTCTTATTCTTTTATATTTTCCCTCACCTCTCATTTAATCTCTATCAATATCTCTTCTACACTCAAATCCTTTTGTTGACCATGTACATGGTCTACTTCTTTATCTTTGCAGCTTTATCTTTGATAAATTTATAATATGAACTTTTGACTCACCTTGACTATAATGTATTTAGTCTAATAAAATTCAACCTTACTGACTTGAAATAGGTTATTCACTCATGAGACAATGATCCATATTTGGCCAAAACCCTTTATCATCCCCTAATACCACCTAATCCACAATGCTATCTTCTATGTTTATGAAGGATATGAAATTCCTATTCATATGCTCTAAGATCATGAAGAATGATAACCTCACTTATCCACTCTTTTTCTCAACTTGATTCAAAATCCACTCTCAAATAATCTTCTTTTAGACTTGTCAATTACTCATTAGGTTTTCTCTTAACAAGTCACAAATCTCTCACATTTACTCTCCTTATTTTGAATAATTATTCTTTAAGACACTTTGTATAGGTCTTAGGAAAACTCAAGGATTTATTTAGGTGTTAAAAATTATAATAAATCAACCAACTATATGTCTCTAATAGATTGATCTCTCATTCCCATATTCTATCTTTTTAAGTTTCTAGGTCTTTAGACCTAGTTATTGCTCCAATAGGTAAATTTTTAAAAATAGAGTTTATATCTTTTAAAATTTATATTTATAGTAGTATTTTATCAATTTTAACATTTTATAACCCATACCCAAGTTTATAGAACTCAAATCAACCAAAAACTCATCTTACTTTATGTAAAACTTTCTCAAAAATTGTCTTCTATAGGTGTACATAAAAATAGTCCTTTGTACCTATAATTTTAAACCTATTGTTAACCCAATGATACATGGAATAAGTTACAAGATATATTCCCTAATTATTCATAAAGTTTCAAACCTTATTATTCAATTGTTTGAGTTTTAGAGGTGTTTTAATCATGAAACCCTTACTTTAAATTTACTCAAAATTTCTGTAGGCCGAGATCTTAGCTATGACTATTGTCAACATAGATTCTACATGTATTTGATTTTTGAGACTAGTTTTTGACCCTTCAACACCTCACTTATTCATCACCTTCAACACCTCACTCCTAACATTCTATTGATTTCTAGGCCTATCCCTTAAGGGTGTTAGGCCTTTTACAACTGATCTTTAAAATTTGATATTTGAAAATATCACAAGCCTATTCTAGCCTCCAAATCAACTTGAACACTTTAAATACACTTTCATGCAAAAGCGGGTGAGAAAACAGAGAGAGGATTGTGGAAAAACTAATAACAAATATTATTAAAGTTTAAGTTATGGTTGCACAACTTTGGTTTTGATGCTTCTTTACAAAAAAATGACACTGTCAATATGTCCAAGTGGGGAGATACCATCTTAAGATAATTTATTTTCCTCTCATCAGGATTGATCGACAAAACCACCACCCATTTTAGCCTCAATAACACCCTTCCTAATACAATAAAAATTAAAATTTTTATCCTAAGTTCAAACACATTTAAAACAAAATGTATAATTCATTTTTGTGAATTGGTAGTTCCTTCCCCTACCCATTTAAGCCCTATAATCACACCCTGGAGCACTCATGTTGAACCTTTGAGAGAAATCCATTAGATAAGTTGAAGTGATGGGTCCAAACATGCAACTTTTTGGCATTGAATAGGCATCTTCTTGATCTCCAATTTCCATTTTTGCCTTTGGGACCTCCCCTTGAGAATATATCACTTCAATCACATCTAGATAGGAAAATTACACCTTATCACACCACCACAACATTCAATTCCATCTAATGTTTCTCTCTCAAATATTCTAATTCTTTTGGTGTTTTTTTCTTCAACATCTTCCTCTTCCTTAAATGTGATCTGTCACCCATCAAGGATAATTGATAGTTTTTCAAAGGAGGGGACAATAGTACATAGGTCTTGTATGCCCCATAGAGAATGTTTGTGGGGACAAAATTCTTGACTTGGGTTAAAAATAGATGTTGAAAAGTGAGCTTAGTCTATAATAATAATAATAATGTGATTACATTATCTAATAACATGATTGCATTGAAAAGCCAATTTTTTCTATATTAAGAATAAAATGATCACCTTATTTAATGATGTGACCATATTATACTTAATATATATTAGGGATTAAGGATTAGGGATTAAGGAATTAGTGCATAGGATTTATGGATTAGATATTAGGGCATTAGGGTTTATGGTTTAGGTTTATGGATTAGGGATTAGGGCATGTAGGGTTTAGGTTTAAGGGTGTATATAAGGTATAATTTCTCTATGGCATGTGAACCTAATTCTTACTACACAGGATGTTAATTAGAACTAAATTGATTGGTAAATAGGGAAAGTTTATGGTTCAAAATTTAGGGTATAGTGTTTAGGGTTTTTAGTTTAGGGTTTAGGTTCTAATGTATATATGGTTTAGGGTACATAGAGTCAATCACAAAGATAATTGAGGATAATTTAAATCACTTAGACCCATTTGTGACCATATAACATGTTTTTAGGTTGTCATTATACCCTATGTCATCATTTAGATTGAGTGAATTTCAAATATGTAATAAATAATGTGATTTAGGCCAAATTGATCCCTATGAACTTAATTCTTAGTCTAAATGATGTTTATTTGGGCCAAAATGATTGGTTTAGGTTTTAAGAGTTTATATTTATGGTTTAGAGTTTAGGGATTAGGGATTAGGGTATAGGTTTTAGGGTATATAAGGTACAATCATGAATGTAATTGGGTAAAATTTGAGCTCCTTGAACCTAGATACATGAATAAAGAATGTGATTTTAGGCTCAATTAGGCCCCACATCATCATAGATTGAGCCAATTAAGTTAATTATGGTAATGAGTGATGCAATTTTGACCAAGGTCATCCTTATGAACCTAATTATTACTATATATAAATGATGGTAATTGGGGATAAATTTATTGTTTTAGGGTTTAGGGTATACAATTTAAAAGGTTTGGGGTTTAGGGCTTATTACTTAGGGTTAAGGTAAATGATACAAGGTTTATGGTTTAAATTAAATGATACATGGTTTAGGGTTTAAGATATCAGATATAGGGTCTAATCACTATGGTAATTAAAGAAAATTTGAGTTACTTGTTCACCTATTTGAGATAATTACCTTCATGTTTGCATTTCTAATAAAAGTAGGGTTAGTTAAGCCATACATGTTGCATACATTATATAATTTATTGAGCCATAAATTTGGTTTAGGGGTTCAATTTTTCCCAAATAATGCCCCTAATTGCAAAAATTAACTAATTAGATCAATTCATGATAGAATCAAAATTTTAATTTTACCCAAAATCATATCTTACTCTTGAAAGGGTTCAAATTGGCCTCAAATACCTCCTTGATTAAATGAATCAACTCTATGGTTAATTATATATGACATGACATTAGGTTAATTTCACTTTAAATCATATCCTATAAAAATTAAAATAGGCTCATGCGGCTCATTTTGACCCTAATTACCTCCATCATTGAACTAATTGACATTTTCATTCATTAGTTGATGACTTCAAGTTTATTGAGCTCAAAACCACATTCTATATATGTATAACTTGCATATAAATAACTAATGTTTCTTTGATTTAATTGAGATAATGAAATTGGAGCTGATCAACCCCAAAATCACATTTTTATAGTCATGAAATTAGGTTGAAGGGGCTTGAAATAACCCTAATTTACTTTAGATGCATAGATAGGTTGGTAATCCAAAGGCTAAGTTTTAGACATAGGTTTACAAAATGCATTTTATGACATATCATGATAAAATCAGTTATATCATAAGTCATGAATGTTTGTGGCATGAAGTGGGCATTAACCTAATTCTTAATATATATAAATGATGTTAACTAGGGCTAAATTTGTTGGTTTAGGGTTTAGGGTCTATATTTTCAAGAGTTTGTGGTTTAGGGATTATGGATTAGGGTTTAAGGTAAGTATTATAGGGTTTAGGGTTTAAATTAAATGGTATAAGGTTTAGGGTTTAAGATGTCATATATAGGGTCCAATAATTATGGTAATTGAAAAAAAATTGAGCTACTTGTTCACCTATTTGTGACAATTACCTTTGTGTTTGCATTTTTGATAAAAGTAGGGTTAGTTAAGCCATACATGTTACATAAATTATATAATCGATTGAGCCATAAATTTTAGGTTTAGGGGCTTAATTTTTCCCAAATCATGCCCCTAATTGTACAAATTAACTAATTGGATCAATTCATGATAGAATCAAACTTAATTTTGCCCCAAATCATATCTTACTCTTGAAAGGGTTTAAATTGGCCTTAAATACCTCATCAATTAAATGAATAAAATATTTAGTTAGTTATATATGACATGACATTAGGGTTAATTTAATTCCAAATCATAATTTTTACCCTAATTACCTCCATAATTGAACTAATTAAAATTTGCATTCATTAGCTAATGAATTCAAGTTTATTGAGCTTAAGACCACGTTCTATACATGTATAACTTGCATATAAATAAATAATGTTTATTTTATTCAATTGACTTAATGAAATTAAATTTGATCAACCCCTAGATCACATTTTATATTCATGCAATTAGGTTTAAGGGGCTCAAAATAACCCCAGTTTACTTTAGATACACAACTAGATTGGTAATGCAAAGGTTAAGTTTTGGCCATAGGTTCAAAAAATGCATTTTATGAAATATCATGATAAAATAATTTATGTCATAAAATGTATAATGAGTTACACCTTAAAACCAAGTAATTATAATTAGTCAAGTTAACATATTAACATGCCCATAACATTTTTGAAGTCTAATTTATGATACCACAACACCTTAATTCACTATCTAAGGTATTTCTCGTATCACATGAAATAACACCACTATTAAGGATCTCAAGAATATATAAATTCATATATATAATTTAAGGTCAAAATTAAATTTTTGTTGTTGGGTGTTATGAATATATAATGTGATCACATTATTAATGTGATTGCATTATTAACTAACATGATCAGATTACTAATGTGGTTATTAATTTGATTACATTATTAAGATGATCATGTTATTAACATGATCTCACTATTTGAATTTAAATTCAAACACCACACCTTTTGGCTCAATAATGGCTTGGATCCTCAAGCCAAATGCTTGGACCTATCAATCTACAATTGAGTTTGAGAGTTATGATAAAAATAACAAAATTCAAATTTGATCACAAAATATGCTATGAATTTCAATTGTAAAATTAAAAAAACTTATACCATTGTGATTAACACACTCTCCTCTTTCCAAGAATATGATTTTTATAATTTTTGGACTAATTTAAGGTTTCAAACCATGTTGATTTATAACTATACCTTTTTTAGGTCACTACATGCTGTAAACATATGTGCTTCGACAGTTTCATGTAGTTTATCCTTCATTGATCCAAGTGAAAAATAATTTATATGGTCACAAAATAGGCCTAATTATACACATTAAACAAAACTATTTTTTATTTTTTTTGAGGTAGTTAGGTGCACTGCACAGGCAACTATCCATTTTTTGTTAGTTTTTAGGATCTATTTAATTGCAAAATTCATTAGAAAAAAGTATTCATTAAAAAAATATAAAAAAATATAGGTCAAAAACTATGAGATATCATCTAAATTTTCACCTAAGTTCTTAAAACAATATTAAAAACTACTCAAAAAATGGTGCATTGCACGAATGTCTATCTACTCTATTTTATTTAAAAAAACAAGAGTTCTTCAAATTTTAGACGTTTGACCTATTTATACTTAACCATTTTAAATAAAAAATAGCGTTTTGGAAGCTATAACCTAAATTATAAATTTCATGTTTTTAAACCATCTTTAGATTTTGAGTGTAGATATCTCAAATTATCTATAGAAATTTAGATTTTTAAAATTCCAAGAAAATCATGTCCATAGGTAGGCCAATTTTTATCCCCCAACTTTGTGCATGTATCCATATGGCATATGGGAAATTTTCATGCAATAAGGTAGACTCATTTCATTTGAAATTCATCATCAAGGGTAAAAAGAGGCTAAATCCAATCTATGAAAATATGGTGTTGGCTATTATTCATGTAGTAAAACAATAGAGACCTTATCTAATGGGTAATTTTTTTAAGATAAAGACTGATCATGATAATATAAATTATTTTTTATAACATATATTATTAGTATAATAACACAAAATCTTAGTGTATGAATTTGAAATAATCTATCAAAAAATAAAGCATAATGTTATAGTAGATACACTATTTAGGAAGGATGAATCCATTGAGGCATTATTATGTGAAATAACCATTTAATAGGTAGATTGTTTAGAAGAGGCATGATCAAAATGGGATAATGATAGGGATTCATATATTATGATTCAAAATATCCAGCATGGTTATTTGGATTCTAAAAAAATGAGTGGAAAGGGAACACATTGTGGTATAAATATTAATTATACCTATGCAAGAATTTTATTCTTGAGTAAAAAATTCTTAAGGAGATTCATGCATATCCAATAAGGGCACTAAGGATTTTTTAAAACCTATCACTAAATTAGGAAATATTTATTTTAGTAAGGACTCAAAGGGGATATACAAAAATTTGTGATTGAATGCATGGTCTATCAACAAAACAAAGGTGAAACAATTAAGACACAAGGTCTTCTACAACCTTTATCCATTCCTATCTAGAGGTGGGAGGAGGTTTACATGGATTTCATAATAGGGTTGCTGAATTATGAAGGTAAAAATTTCATCATGGTAATTTTGGATAAGATAAAAAAATATGCTCTTTTTTCTACTAGTCATAACTATTTGTAGCTAATACAACAATTATTGCTTTTCTAGATACAGTTCAAAATTTGCATGATACTCCCTTGATAATTGTAAGTTATTGCAATCCCATCTTTACTAGTAATTTTTAGAATGATTTATTCTCATTTCTAGATACTCAGTTGGATCATATCTCATCATATCATCCTAAATCTGATGGGAAAATAGAGGTGGTTAACAAATGCTTATAAGGGTATCTCTGTTGTTTTACATCAGATAAGCAAGAGAAGTGGGTTCATTGGATACAACTAGTATAATGGTGGTTTAAAACTTTTTCCAAAATTCTTCCAAAATGTATCAATTTGTGGAACCTTATGGTTACCAATCCCTATCCATCACTTCATTATTTTAGGTGTAGTCCAAGGTTTGATCCATTGAAGAACACATTCAATATCAATAAGAGGTACTAGTTGGTCTCAGAGAGAATTTGGCAATGACACATAATAAAATGAAGAAATAAGTGAATAAACACCATAATGAGATTCACTTTGACATGGGTGATTAGGTCTTTATACACTTATAATAATATAAGTATATTTATTGTAAGAAATAAAAAAAGGATAAAAATGTTTATCCTAAGTGTTATAGCCTTTATAAGATCATAAAAAAAATTTGAATTGTTGCATATAAGTTGGAACTACCCAAGTCCACTTTCATACATCCACTATTTCATTTATCTTTCTTAAAGAAGGTTATCAAAGAGTTTCCACCTAGATTGAGTTACCCAAATTAGATAAATAAGGACAAGTCATTATAGAACTTGAGAATATCCTCACACACACACTAAAAGGTTGAGAACAAGATAAATTAAGGAGTATTTGATCAAGTGTAATAATTTTAACAATGAAGATGCAATGTGGGAGGATTAATATTTCCTGCATCAACATCTAGAGTTATTCAATGTTTAAGGAACATTTTTTTTAAAGGGAGAAACCTGCTACACCTTTAACTTATAGTATGTCTAGGGATATGTGTGGCTATCCTATTAATTACATAACATTTAATATTATCTTGTCACATTTATCTATGTTCTTATATTATTATTAGGGTCAACCTACAAAATAACAATGGCCAAGTAGTGTATATATATGATGTATTGGTTAGTATTTGATCATCATGTTACGAATCTTGATCTTATTAAATTATTATGGGGGTTTCCTCCTTGAAGTGGATCAATCATATTTATCAAGTACATACTCTTTCATCAATTATTATTGTGGATCTGCTTTTTTCTCATATTTCTATGATATACTATTTTATTCATGTGACTAATCAAATTAATTTCATTACACAAATATACCATCACCAAATAACCTTCTTGAAATACAATTATCCTTATTATTAAATATAATATTCTTTTATAATTTCCATTTATTTTATGTATATTTCTTCTTATTTCTTCTTGAAACTATTGTATATGTTCTACAAATTCTTTTTCATAATCACTAACCCATTATACAATTAATAATTGCACCAAATTTAAAATACCCTTATGATTTATGCCAAAAAAATATGAAATTCTGATTTAATTATTTATATATTCATGTAACCTATTATATACAAACTCAAATTGTGGTAAATCTAAATCCCATTGCTTGGGTTTAACTAAAACTATGTATCTCAACAAATTTCCAAAGCTCATGTTTACTATTTTTTTTGTCCATTTATTTATGGGTAGTATGAATTAATAAATTTAAATTTAGTTCCTAAATTATTATATAAATTACTTAAAAACTAGCATATAAATTTATATCCCTGTATGAAGTAATGGTTTTTGGATCACCATGCAATCTCATAACATATTTAAAAAATAGATCTACTACTCTAGTGAAATCATTGGTTTTAATACATGAAATAAAATGAACCATCTTAGAAAATTTGTCTATAAAAGCAAAATTTAATCATTACCTCTCCATGTGTTTTTTATCCCTAGTACAAAGTCCATACTCAAATCTATCCATGGTCCTCTTGGTACTGGTAATGACATGTAAAATCTTGTGTTTTGTGCATGGCTTTTAGCCACTTGGCTTATCCTACACCTTGAAACATACCTTGCCACATTTATCTTCATATTTGTCCAAAAATACTTCTCCTCCATTAAATATATTATATTATTCTTACCAAAGTGTCCTTCCAAACCAATAATATGTATTTCTCATATAATATTGTCTCTCATAGACTCAAATGTAATACATAATTTTTTTAATTTAAAGAGATAACCATCTTATATAATATAATCATCACGACTGACACCTATCTCACCTAATAATATATTATTTAATTATTTAAATATATATTATATATATATATATATATATATATATATATATATATATATATATATATATATATATCAGTATCATACAATTCCTTAACTTCAAATCCAACTACTTCACTTACCATAATAGTTAGCAGGGCCATTTGCCTGCTTAGAGCATCAACTTCTTGATTCTACTTTTCTGATTTATGTTTATAAAAAAGTTTATATCCATCAAATAAGGACACCCAAGATGCACGTATACTATTTAATTTATTTCTAGTGTTCACATAATTCAAGGCTTCATGGTCTATAAATAGGATAAATTCCTTAAGCACTAGATAATGCCTATGGTGTCTCAATGCTTGTGTAATACCATAAAATTCAACATTATATGTATATTTTTTTTCTTACCTCATTAAAATTATCATTGAGATATACCATTTGCCTTCCTTTTTGACTCAAAACAACACTAGTACTAACTTGTGAAGCATCATAATCTACCTCAAACATTTTTAAAAAATATTGTAATGCTTTTTTTTTTTTCGTTACCTTATTCTTCAACAATTGAAAGCTTTATGTTGCTACCCTTGTCCATTCAAATTATTTTCCTCTCATGAAATATTTTATGGGTGAAACAATAAAAATAAAATTATTTATTACATTTTGGTAAAAACTTTCTAAATCATAAAAAGTTCTTATCTCTTATATGTTTCTAAAAATATGATACTTAAAAATGGCCTTTAGCTTTTCTTCATCGATTCTTACACCATCTTCTGAAACTAAAAATCCCTATAATACCAAGCATTTCCACATAAAATTAAAATTATTTATATTTTCATAGATATTATCCTTTATAAACAATTATAATACCATTTAAAATGATTTAAGTGATCTTACTTACTCTTATTTAATATCAAAATATCATCAAAATAGACCATTAGAAACTTATTAATGTAATCTTATAGAACTATGTTCATCATCCTCATAAATGTGTTGGATGATTTGGATAATCTAATTGTGTCATTATCCCATCATATAAGCCATCCTTAGTCTTGAACATTGTTTTGCATTCAAAGCCTTCATAAATACAAATCTATTAGTAGCCACTCAGATCAATCTTTGTAAATTATTTAGCTTCTACAAGCACATCTATCATATCATCTAGGAGAGGTATCGGAAATTTGTATTTGATGGTGATTTTATTGATTGTTTTAATATACACACACATCCATTATGTTCCATGTTTATTTGGAGTTAGTAATTTTGTATATACACACATACTCATGTTCCCCCTCGATAAACCTTTTCTCACCAATTCATTAATCTATCTATTCAAATCTTTATGTTATATATGACTCATCCTATAGGTTGCTTGATTGGTAGAGCTAATCACAAAATCAAAAAATATGATGATGAATGTACCTCTTTGGTGGTAATCCATTTAAAAACTCATCATCTATAACATATTCATATTAATTCAACATTTTTTCTACTTCTACTGGTATTTGCTCAACTTTTGTGTCTTCTTTCTTAGTTATTTTTGCATAAAAACAACCTACCATATTCATGTATTTGATAAATTATTTTATGGAAAACATAATTTATACCTAAATTGTTATTTAAGAGGTAATAAAACTACATTTGTACCAAATTTTCAAAAATTATATGTATTCTTTTCTCCACGAATTATTTTATTTTCATATTTCCATGGTATTCCCAATGAAACATGTCATGCATCCATTAAGACAAAATAAAACCATATTTCATTCCTATATAAAAATTTATAAAACACATTTTATCTACTATAACTTTGTTCTCTTTCTTAACCACAATATCCGATAATGATAAAGTTGGTTTTTTCATTGTAGATCTAATTTTGCTACCATTTCTTTAGAAACCATATTTTCACATCTACCACCAAAAATAATTACTTTACATATCTTGCCTCCTAAATTACACCTTATTCTAAAAACATTTGTATTCATCCAATAAACACCAACTTATTTACTCTACACCTATTTTTTCCTTAGAACCATCATTATTCTCCTCACCATGAGATTTTATGCTATGTCTATTTTATTTGATTATTTTATCTCAACCTCAAATATATTCACTCTTGTCAATCCTCTTACCTCCTTTCTAGTTCATGATAGTGTAGACACTCAAATTTTAAGTGTCTTTCTTCTCCACATCTATAACAAACATAATGTTTACATGGATTGGTTCATCCTCTTTTGCCACCATAGTCTTTACCTCTCTAAAATCTTCTTCCTTTTTATTGATTTTTAAACAATTGTCTATTATACTCTTCATTTTCTATTCTATGGGGTGATTTTACTCTAGTGAGATTAAACACACCTCATTCCCTTATTGGAGATGATTGAACCCTTTTTGGTCTAGTTGATCTTCTAAAAACATATCTATTTTGTTTTTCTTCTACCTTCAAAACTAATTAGTAAGCTTATTCCATGCATGATCAATTCATCTTGGATAGACAAATTTAAAGAATTAACATAGATTTCAGACATATGTTCTTCTATTTCCTCATGCTCCACTCATATGGATAGCTTTTAAAAATCATCTTTATAGTCTAATACATTGTGATATTTTTGTCTTGAATTTTGAAATATTTTGTAGAGGGTTTGTGCATAATTTATAGGAATAAAATTTTATTTTATCTTCTTCTCCATATTTCACCAATTCTTGATCTTTTCTTTACCATTTCTTTGTCACTCTTTTTCTATATGATCCCAACAAATCATTGCATCACCTTTAAAATTTGTGCATGGAAACTTTAATATTTTTTATTCTTTCACAACTATATATTCAAAAACATTATCTATATTATTAACCATTATATCAAATCTTTTGGTTTTAAAATTTGTACATACTTTGAAATTTACACCTTGTCTCCTTCATTTTGTAGATTCTTAAATCTAGATTTATATGTTAAACTAGTTTTGTACACTTGAAAAATATATCCTAGGGATCTACCCTTTAGTTTGACCTTCTTTACAGCCAAAATGATTGCACTCACCACCTCATTGGGTTTAATTACTTATTTATTAGTCCAATATTGATAAATTTGTTTATCTAGATCCATTATAGCCACACAAAACCTAAAATATGATATATATCCTTTAATGTTAGTTAAATAACCTAAAAATTCTCCTCAATGCCAAAGATTTATGTTTAGGGTGGGTTAATAGTAGCTATGCTATTATCCTTGCTCCAATGAAATTGTTCTTACCATAAAAACACTCAATTTTTAATTTTTTTGATGTGTACAGGGTGGCCTAATAATCTCATTAAACCTTCTATGAGGATAATTTAAAAATAGCTAATATAAATACAAGTCAAAGCTTACTCATTATTCAGATAAAAAGACATCAGAGAATCACCTCTCAAGCTTAGACATGCTCCTAAATTTAAAAGTGCACAACTAAGTTATTCTACCCTATTCATTCATATTTGCATATTAATCATAGGATCAACCATACTAAAAGCTTGAATAGCTAATCTAACATCCCATAAGCTATTATTTTCAAATTACAAGCTATATCATTGCGTTCACTTGTATATAAAATTATACACTATTATTCATACACATACCAACACATAGGGGATGAATACATTAATTTGACCATATTGGAGTATTAGATATGTAGGCAATGCTCATTAATATAGTGAGGTAAGCTCGACACCATGATCCCAATAACCCATTTGTTGGCAAGGTAAAATAACATAAGGTTGAGAGATAAGGTTTAAACTATAAATTATGATACAAAGTGTATGCACGAGATATAGATACACCAAATGAAAGGTGATATAAAACCTAAAAATACTCAAGTGGTCACATATCCTTATAATGAATATATTGTATAGGATAATTACATTGATATTTGGATAGTAATATCGATGTGATTATTCACAAGTTGATGCAAGTGTCTAGGTAGTTAAAAAGAATATTTATAGAATCTAACAACTGGTTCCTAAACATCAAACAACCTGTTTCCACATCTGTACATCTTAGATCTATCTATGTAACATTACATAAGCTAAGTATTATTTCTTCTTTATGATACATAATCAAAATATTGTTTGTCATTGTATTTATATATTTAGTAATTTTCACAATTCAACACTAAAATTTAATATCATAAATTGAATTATTTAATTATCTTGCTTTTAGGAATAATTTACTTCACTCTTGAATATTTTATTTCTCATAACCCTTAATCCCAAAAATGGCAAAACATGTTCCTTCCCTCTAAGGCCCTAATCATCCTTTCTTAATTTGATTGTGGTTGTTATTTTTATTCATATTCTTGCTTAATTTATTTTTCATGCTCTATTTCTTACTTTATTTCATCTCTCTTGTCTTTGTCTTTGATAAGTAACATTTTCAGTCAATTATTCTACTTGACTTTGTAATTAATTAATTTTCATCCTCTTGATATATTTTACACCTATTATTTAATTAAAAAATTTACTCCCAAAATATGATTTCAAAACCCCATAGAAATTCACAAATATATTACCTAAAATATTTGAACCCATGTTGATACCAGATGATGGAATTGGGATATAGTAAAGTAAAATTTCAATAGGTACAATTGTCCTATAAATTATTGAGCATTGATATTTATCGATTCTACATTAATAAATAAAAATAATAACATAGAATTATTTAAATAAATCTCAACTCAAAATTAGAATTGACATGCAAAATAAAATGAAAACTAAATAAATCAAAAGGTTACTTGGAGTTAACTAACCATGATATTTTTAGTAGTTGTTATTTGTAGTAAATTTTACATGCAAGCCTAGATGGGCCTAAATATATCCACTTATCCCCTACACATAAAATTCATGATAATTGATGAATTTTAATGTGAGTTCATGTTTTGTGTGTGTGTGTGTGTGTGTGTGTGTGTGTGTGTGTGTGTGTGTGTGTGTGTGTGTGTGTGTGTGTGTGTGTGTGTGTGTGTGTGTGTGTGTGTGTGTGTGTGTGTGTGTGCGTGCGTGCGTGCGTGCGTGCGTGCGTGCGTGCGTGCATGCGTGTGTGTGTGTCCGTGTGCGCGCGTGCGCGCGCGTGTGTGTATATGTATATATATGTATATATGTATGTATGTATATGTATATGTATATATATGTATATATGTATGTATGTATATGTATATGTATATGTATGTATATATATATATATGCATATATATGTGTGCATATATATATATATGTATATGTATGTATGTATGTATGTATGTATATGTGTGTGTGTGTGTGTGTGTGTGTGTGTGTGTGTGTGTGTGTGTGTGTGTGTGTGTGTGTGTGTGTGTGTGTGTGTGTGTGTGTGTGTGTGTGTGTGTGTGTGTGTATAATTTTCAAAATGCTAAAACTACCATAAAAATATATATAATGTAATTTTAGATCCTTAAATGGTCCCTTATGGTCTTTAAAATATACTTAAATAAATCATAACTAGATGTATTTAGTAATGGATACATTCTCCTCTCTAATATATTTTTTTTAAAAAAAATAAAAGATTAAATGGGTTCTCGGATCAAAAGTCAAGACCTCCACAAGATAGGTGCCCACATAAATATTTTCCCATCCTTTTTAACCACAAACATAATTGTGAACATATTAGTAAATCAAAGTCATAGTTTCTATCAAATTTTTAAATAGAGGGTATATTGATGTAAACATCTTGATCAACCTCTACTGGCATGTATTTATTTTCATTTATAATCAATATAGTATTTTACCATATAAATAGTTGTAATGGATAGTAATTTAATTTCCATTCTTCATATTAAACTCCATTTTATGCCTCCCCCAAGTGAACACAAATGGAAAATTTTGTGGCCATCAAAATTCCTTAATTTTAATTATAGAAGTCTTTAATCTAGATATTCAAATCATAAATAAATATCAAAATTTTCTTTTGAAAATTTTATAAAGTTAAGACTAAAATTTATATGAAAATATATCAACATAAATGATTAAAATATGGATTTTTATTATGAGGTTTAAATCTAAAATTTATAGAAACACAAAACATCAATACTTAAACTCCCAATACTAATTATTTTCTTATAGTTAAAACCATATCTATAAAATTTACTACAAAATAATTTTATTTAAGTTTAATTATATGGTGGAAAAAAAATAAAATTAAATTAATTATTAAATTAATTTTTTCCATATCAATTATAAATATAGAGCCCACGTGAATACAAATTATATTATTTATCATGTAATTCAGTTATATACAAGTAAAACCATCATGATTGTAAATTACTATAAAAACTTTTACATTACTATTTTTTTTACATTATTTGTCATTTAGTTAATTTTTCAACAAAAACATCATATATAATTTCACTTTTTAGTAATCCAAGATATATTATATCATATAAAAAATAAAAACATGCTTACCTAGGGTTATCTAGGAGATTAATCTTTCAATCATCCTCCCATACATATCACAATCTTGACCAATCGCCTATTTTGAAATTAAAGCTTATTTCACTCAAGTTTTTTTTAAATCTAATATAAAATTAAAAAAATATGTCTGGCCACAACTAATTGTGTGATCAATATTTCCATCATCCACCCATCCATAACAACTCTTGACCATATACACATTTTAAAACTAAAGGTTTTGTCACTTACTATTTTGTTCAATGATTATAAATATAGGTCTAACATCCTTATTGTCTTCATTGATCAAGGATATATGGATATACAAATCTATCATTAGCCAATTATTGTCAGTATCCTTAGTAAAATATTAATGAACATTTCTTATAACAATTTTTTTCTTTAGGATGTCCTTTATAAATATGACTAATAGATATTATATTTGTATCACTATAAGGAAAATATTCTCTCTCCACAAGTGTTTTAAGTTTTTGAATATATTTCCATATTTTTTATTATAGTGTTTTATTACAAAATAGATGCTTGTTTTTCACTCAATGCCCAATTTTTATTATAATTTTCACATCCATTTTTCTACATTGATGGTTTTTCTAAATTTGGCTAATTTTGATTATAATTTTCACATCCATTTATCTACATTGATGGTTTTTCTAAATTTGGACAAAATAATAAATTAAGGATAAAACTTAAATATTTTAAAAACTATGTGTATTATTTCTATTGCAGTTATATTATCCATATTTAATTTGAAAGTTTATTTTTTTTGTTTGAATTTTCACATAAAGTAAACCTTCCAAATTAGGAATACATAAAAGACAATTTTTGGAAGTTGCATAAAATGATAATTGCATTACTTTAGATGGAATGAAAATGATTTAAAATATATAATTATATAATTAGTAGATTAAATAAAATTAGGCGTTGAAATTGATGGTTACTTACTCCATCATGAGGTGATTTAATTTGGTAACTAGTTTCCCCTTTGGCTCTAGCCATTTCCACATTTTTTGTTTACTTTTCTATTAAAATAAACATATTATAATTTATATTAATTCTAATTGATAAAAAAAAATTAAAAAAGAACTAAGGAATATTATGTTTCCAATATGTTCATTTCATGTTAGAGATCATAAAAAGTGAATTATAATAGATTTATTTTTCTTGGTATTATGATCAGACACCTAATGTCTTTCTACATTGTCTATTTATAGTTATAATGGAATTGACTTAATAAGTTGTATGATATATTTTTAATTTAATCATGTATAAAATTAGTATACAAATATTGATATGGAATATATATATATATATATATATATATATATATATATATATATATATATATATATATATATATATATACATAAAATAAAATTCACATGGAAATATAAACAAACATTTAAATAACTAAACATAAAAAAATATTATGAACCTAATGGCCTTCATATTTTGAGTATTAAGAATAATAAAATACATTTATCACAACATTATATCCATGGATGAATATTTTCATTTTGATTTGGAAGTCTTAGTGAATGATAGCTCTTGAAAACACTAAAAATATGATGTTTTTTTAAAACTAGAATGAATTCTATTTTATGTTGAGTATGATAGAAACATCTGAACCAATTATTAAAATAAAAAAATGAGGTGGGATGTTATTATAATTTAAGGTGAGTATCATTAGAAAAAAATATGTAAATATCAGCCACTATATTTCAAATATTATAATCTATATTCCATGTTTATCAAAATATTGCATCTGGTTCATAATACTGTAATTTCAATGGTGAGAGCCCAACAATGACTAGTTCTCCATGAGCTGATATTTGTAAACAGAAAACTTGCATTTAATAAAGAATGTGAAATAAATACGATGATATATTTTGTAATTTAGTGACTGCTATATCTTTACTAATTTAATAAGATGAAAATTTTGGGAACTTAGTGGTCATTATCTATAGAAATATTCATCTAATTTATGAATAAAAAAATCATCTCATAGTGGATTTGAAACTAATAAATTCCATTTCACATTTAAAATTATGCACCATTTGAAGCATAGACACCACTATATTATAGGATTTGAGATTTTAAATAAAAAAAATACATCTATGAAATAATATGAAATCAAAAATATGATCGATTTTTACCTTAGTGGCTATATGATCTCTACCAATATAACAAGGTGAAATTTATGGAAGCATAGTTATTTCTAGATATAAAAACAATCACTTTTTTATGTGCAACTATTGTATCATAAAGTGAATTTGAAACCAATATATTATATTTCACATTTAAAAATGACATAATATTTGGATCCTAGAATCTCATAGTTATGTAGTATTTTATATTGTTAAAAAAAATCATCTAAGAAAGAATATGAAATCAATAAGATAATCGATTTTCACTTTAGTGGTTGATAGCTATATACTAATATAAAAATATGAAAATTTTGGAAACTTATTTGTCACAACCTCTAAAATTTTCATGTATGTTAAGAACAAAAATTGAATCTCATAGTGAGTTTAAACTAATGAATTCTATATCACATTTAGAATGACATATCATCTCAACAATCATCATAATAACTCTTTTGGGAATCTAGTGTCCACTTGATAAAAAATATTAAGAATAATATTCCCCATGTATTGCAACATTGCATTACAGTTTAAATATTTTTTTAAAAAATGTTTTAGGATCCTAATAGTGACATATTTTAATGGGTTGATATTTTTTATAAAATATATTTCATCTTAAAGATAGTATTAAATCAACAAGAGATATGTTTTGAAACTTAGAAACCACTAATATCAACATGTTTAACAATATGAATGTTTTAGTAACTTAGAGATTATTACATATTAACATGTTGATGTTATGTGTGTATACAAATTGCATTGTAGAATGAATTTAAATTTAATAAGCTGCTAGTTATAATATAATTAATTATATCTATGTATTAATATTTAAATATTAATGTATAGTATTTAAAGAAACCTAAATAGAGAAAATGGCTAAATTGATTGATTACTTGGTTCTGACACAACTATTAGATTTGTCCCAAAAACCTTATTCATAGATAAATCTTTGAAACTTTATATTTATTTAAATTTAGTAACATACCTAACATTATGTCTCAAATTTTGAATATAATATCTGTATTTATCAACATAAGTGGATGTCTCTACATGTAAAAAATATCCTTCATCGAAGTTGATCTTCTACCAATTGGATGTTCAATTTCGAAACACATGACAAAAAAAATTTAATAAAAAGACTATATAAATATGAAAATGTTAATTATTTTAAATACTTTATAACTAAATCTAATTTTATGTTATATAATTTTAATAAGAATTTACATATAACTCATGTTCATAGATTTATAAAATTTAAAATAAGAGAACCCAATTGATAATTAATGATTGCTCATATCATGATGTTTCTTACATAAAAATCAATCTAAATGATGCTACGGTAAATAGTTTAGCTAATAGATATGTCCAAAATTAATAAAACCATTTAAATTTAAAATGATGATGTTTTCCCTTAAGCTTAAATCTTGTGGAGTCATAACATTTAAAGGCATAACATGCACCCAGTCCTAAACAACCAACTATATTTTATTGTCCTTCATATTTTTGTATTTGTGAAAAACATATATTTTTTACATAATTAATACAAAATATAAATCCTTGATGATATTATACATATGTATAATCCTTCATAGATTTTTTATTGCTTAGTTTTTAATTTTTTCATAACTTTTTTCAATGTTTAAGTGAAAACTTGTGTTTGTTTTGGATGTATATGAAAGAAAAAAATGCAACTTGTAATGAGTTTACCAATAAGTTAAAAAAATATATTATGCAATTTTATATTATCTCAATAATCATGTTATATAAATCTGAAATTACTATGCCAATCTTTATTAGAAATAGGTAAGTAATTGATTAAAATCTTGTTTTAAATTAAAATGGAAAATCACACTAACAATTGGATTCTTATATATTTGAATCTCTTTCCAGTTTATTTTTTAATGAAGAAAATCTGTAATCATTTACAATGTTTTTATCTACTAAGGGAATTATAGGCTCTTTGTCCAACTTTCTCTTCCTTACCCTAGGGGTTTCTCTATCAATTTTTTGATTACTCTTCTCCTCTTGCATGAAGCCAAATAGCTAAAAATAATGTGTATTACAATTTTTAAATTTTATAATAAAATTTAATTTTATTAAATCCGCTAATCATAGGTATAAAAACCTATCTTTTCAATCACTTAAGATATTTTTAGCATGACCCAGTGCATTAATATCTTAGAATGCACATCCTAAAGAGTGCACTAGGAAAGTGGTTTCAATCACTAAAGATATTTTTTGCATGACTCAGTGCATTAATATCTTAGAATGCACATCCTAAGGAGTGCACTAGGAAAGTGGTGGGATTAATTCATGGTGAGTTATGAGATTTGTACATATTATCCTATTATAATTGCTTATCATCACTATCATACCTTCAAATCTATTTAACCTCCTCCATATCTTGTTTCCATTCATTATTCACACTCTACTTAGTATATTGAAATTTTATTACTATAATGATCCATATTGATCTGGTTCTATATTATCCCTAATATTTTCTAACATATATAATTTATTTTATTACTTGTGATGCTTTCACAATAAATCTATCCTGATCAATTTAGTTATTTTATTTATTTTTACTAGATAGACATAAATGGACTAGTATTATTTTGTTTCTAATTCATAAAGTTGAGTTGATCTAGATCAAATTTGTTCACATTTTAACTAGGTTAATTTTGGAAATTTGAATGATATTAAAGGGTTATTATATCTAAATTTAAAAGGAGGATAACACTCATTTTTATTCTTTTATATGATTTTTTTGAATAATTACATGATATGAATTATGATATAGGATCTTAGTCTTATGGAGGCCTATTATTGTTCAAGGTCTTTGAAGCTCAATAAGAAGAAGATTAGCTAAGTGTTTTATAAAAATTTAAAATTAATTGGTATATTAACTCTAATTAATATAAAATGAATTGAAGGGTATAAAATGTTGTAAATAACTTGTAAATAGTGGTGCAAAAATAAAATACTGAACTAAACAAAGCTCAAATGATTGAAAGAAATAAACTATGTAAAGTATAAAGATGATAAGAGGACTTTACTAATTGCTACCTATTAGACTGATTGTGTGTGACTAAAATATGGTTATAAATGATCAAATTAGATCTAATTATGTACATGTAATTTAAATAATAATTGTCATTATTTTAGGTCTAAATCAACTAGAAACAATCAAGATTGATTATTATTATTGACATCTATGAGTTGATATTGACCTATGCATGAAAATAATAAAATTATGGTACAATCACATATGCCTACTTGAAATGTGGTTTCATGTGTAATTTTAACCTTTATTTGTGCACAAATGACTCGTAAATGTCCTATTTAAGGTTGAAACCCCACTAGGTCTTTTGATAGTTTAAACACTAAGAAAATAAAATAGAGTGTAATGAGATAAGATGATCCCAATCACCCACATAATGATTGAATGTTTCCTAGTTATCCAAAATACTCTAAATAGGGAATCAAGTCTCATGTAGTTATCCCACATAGAGTACTTAGTGTAATAGTGTTCCTTTGCTCCATGTCTATATCTAAAGATGGATTGAAAACTTGATATTCATTTTATTGATTCAAATAGAATAGGTTTATGACATGGATAGGGATTGATTCAAGTAAATATAATTGAAAATGGAAAAAATATACAAGCTTCAATTCTTAGTGTGAAATAGTACAACTATGCATAAATAATGAAATTACCAAGTAGAATAAATGTCTTGGATGCACATTTATATCAATCCAAATGGAAAAAACCTCACACTACCTATACACACATAATATTTTTAAATTTTATCAAATACTGATGCTTTACATCTTTTAGGAACCCATCATGACTTAATCTCTCTAGGTGCATGAATTAAGGGGTGCACTAAGAAAGGGGTGGGCAAACCTTTGGTGATTTATAGGATTATTGTCCTTTATTACCACATTATTTCCAATCTAACTAGTTCCTAAAACCTTTTCTTAAGCTATTTTCCTCCCTTGCATAGTATTATAGTCCTTTTCCTCTTTTTATCCTTGTTATCCTTGCTTGGCACCCTTTTTGCTTGTTTAGTACACTAGGTCAACCTGGTCAACCTAGTGTGTTCTAGGGTAACTATAGCTCTTTTAGTTTATTTGCCTTCTGGCTGAACTAGCACAAACTTTAGTAATTAGCCTAAGAATGTACTAGCTAACATTCTCAAACAATTTTAGGGTAAGATAATCTTAATATTCAAGGTCATTTTGGTGACTTTAAGAATATGCAATGAAAGAGTTATTATTCACATGTGCTTCTTCACAATATGCTCTTCCACCATTTTACTTGAGGAGTCTTAGCTTAGGTTTATTATTTGGAGAATATAGTATTTTGGATAGGTCTTGGATGATTTTTCCTAACAAAGTGATCCTTAAAAACCATAATAACCTCTTACAAATCCCCATTAGCTAAGGGAGAGATTGAATCATGATAGGTTCACATTCAGGTAAGTATATTCTAACTTTATTCTCCTTTATTTTAGTAGATAGAAGTAACATAAGTGTTGGCTTGAATAATATTACTCTTCATATTCTATGTATTAGGGTGTTACTCATACTTACTTTATTTGAATTTACATATACATATTTGATTATTTTTCATCTAACCTCTCATATTATGCCACAATCGTTGGTGCACACTAGATTAGTTTACTTTTATTGTTATTAGAATAGTTTACTTTATTATTTATTACATAAGTGAACATCAAATCATAAGACTCTTTTAGGGTTGTTGTAAAATTGTGTTAGACTTTAGGCTTTGGAACCCTTCCTATCATGATGTATTGTGACAAGTGATACAAGTGATCCCTTAATTGGGTCTAGAAGATCCTCATATTGGTCATTCTCCTACTTAATAAGTGTATCTGAAATCAAAAGTGTAGGTGTGATCTATCTTATCTGATCCAAGATTAATTCATCCACATTATGAAATTTCAATTACATATATTCTAGTGAACCTAACATGAATCCTATCCTACCACTGGTTGGATTATCTTCATGTTTCCATTTTTATTTCCTTTCTTATTTAGCATTAGCTTCACTTTGGCTTCACCTTCATTAAATTATTTTTATCATTCATTTTATCATATTTTTTATATCTTATTTATTCCCTATTTACATTCTCTACATCATTATGAATCTAATGTATTTTATGGTTTGTAAAACTAGTAAGTAGAACTAAAGATATAGGCAAAATAAAATCCCTATATCTATCTGTTATACTAGGTCGACCCTATTGACCTAGTATATTTTTCAGCCTTTGTTCACTATACTAGGTCAACCTAGTTGACTTAGTACTATATATAGACTCTTTTGCCTCTTTTATAACCTCTATACACTATATTGGATCAACCTAGTTGACCTAATATAGTTTTATAGTCCCTATTTTTGTGTTCGGTTCATTGAGTTGAGCTAGTATAGTTTTCTGCATTCATTGCTCAACTTAGCTTTCTACATTATTTGTATGTCTAACTTAGTTTTATGTCTACCTGGTTTAGTTATTTATCTCTATCTATTATTATTTTTACTTAACATTATTTTTCTTTCCTTAATCTGTTAGGATTGTGGAGCTAAAAGCTTCACTGATGCAGACATGGAGGAGGTTGCAGAATGAGTTGCTGAGTGTCTGAAGTGTTTGGCGTTGGTCTGGCCAACCGGCGTCGGCAGGGTAAGACAAGAAGGCAACCGACGTCGGTCATATATCGGCCGGCGTCGGTGACCCCAGGCAGACAGGGACCGACGTCGGTCGCCTGTGTGGTTCGACTGCGAGCTATTTACGGGAAGTTAGCTAACGAACCAAGAGTTTGCATGATGAGTGCTAATTTTAGACTCATAGCTGCGGATCTAATTATGGTAATTAGATGTCTAATCATTGTTTGGATGAGATCTATATAATAGACTCATGGTTGTATTGGAAAAGTGTGCTAGGGAGTAAGAGAGCATAATTATAAGCTCCTTCTGTGTGTGAGGTAGAGCTATGGTGCGTTCCTCCTAGTGCCACAGTACCAGGTGTGTTGGTGCTGGATTGGAGAGCCAGCTGGGTTCTTCAAGAGTGTAGAATCTTGGTCACAGTTGCATGGCCTATATAGGAGATCTACATGGTAAGTAAGATTGTTGATCTGCAGGTGTATGTGTGTGCAAGGTCGAGGTTCACAGGTGAATAGAACCATTGTTTGATTTGCAGGTGTGCAAGGTCATACAGACAGCAACACAACAGGGAGCAGTATCAGGCATGATCTACTTGGAGTACAGGTGTGTACTCGGATAGAGCAAGAGGAAGGCAAGGGAGTTCCTTCCATAAGTATGGTCTGTTGAATTGCAGGTTGTTGCAGATTCATGGGAGATCTACTTGAAGTACCTTGAGTACTTGTGGAGCACGTGGAGTGCTTGTGGAGTGCGTGGAGCACTTGTGGTGTGTGTGGAGCACGGGAGGTGAACACCAACTCTGTATTTGAGTTGGGTGTTGGGACCTGTGAGAGGGAGAGCTTTGGGGAGAAGAATTACTGTTCACTTGAGGTGTGGGAAACCTCTGTAAGGTGGTGGAGAAGAAGTGGCATCTTCTTTATTGTATTCTTTTCTGTATAAAGTGTTAATACAAGTTGTGTATTGTCTCTCATATCATGTGTTATTCTGAATTCTAGTTACTTGGTGAATCTGGTTAATTTCCGCATATTAAGTTGCTTGGTTTGGTAATCAAATTGTGTGCTTCCGGTTTTCCATCCTCCCAACAAGTGGTATCAGAGCCTTGGTTGTAGGTTCTTGAGCTTGATACCAACAATTGGTATCAGAGCTAAGGTTGGAGGAATCAGGTTTTGTGTTTGGTTACAGGTCACTCTCAGGGGTTTCTGATCGAGTGGGAGTAGAGCAATAGCAGATCAAAGTAAGCTAAGAATGGAGGAGTTGAAAAGCACAGATGGTCACTCACGGTCCTATGGAAAGAAAGAGCAGGTAAAAGATTATTGTTGGTTGGTAGCAGATCAGCATGAAGAAACTGAAGATACAGATGTAGCAGGTGTTGTTGCACAGGATGTGTTTGCAGGTTTCTTGGATAAAGTTGAATCTTGGATAAAAGATTCGGTTGCCTCTTTCCATGCAGCCCTAGGTAGAGGAGCTGGTGAGCCTTGCCAAAGAATTGGCAAAGGGGAAGTGAAGCTAAAATTATAGGTGGCCAACACACAGGTGTTGATGAAGGTCATGCAGGTCCCAGGTTTGGAGATATGGCTAATTTCTTCAGAAAGATTGGGTGATGAGAGATGCACAAGAACTCTCACAGCGGATGCACTTGAATTAGCTGGTGGTAAGAAAATAGGTATCCTTTATCTACTTATTTATATTACTGATTCTTATTTTGTTGCGGAGACGTGGCTTCGTAGGCTTGGTCACATGAGCAGGAAGGAGATGCATGTTCTTAAGCGGAAGACAGATATATTTGACAGGCTTAAGAACTGGAAAGCCTTGGTGTTTATGGAGGAGATGGCGGACAGAACCCAGTGGATGTGGCTGGATACTTCTGAGCAGGGCAGTTTGGACATGGGTTTTGATTCAAAGAAGCTCGAGGGTAAAAAGTCATCACTCACAGGCGAACACAGGTACCGATGTCGATCAGGAGGAACCGGCGTCGAACAGACAGATGCCGATGTCGGTCATGTGCAGACCGAAGCCGGCGATGTCGGGCAGGGTAAGACCGATGTCGGTCATGGGACCGACGTCGGCAGTATGAAAGACCGATGTCGGTTATGAGGACCGACGGCGGCAGAAGGGACACCAGCGTAGGCAGGTTGGTAGTCAGGTACAGACGCATGGAACCGACGTCGGTCGGATGCAGACTGTGGAGTGACCGAGGTCGGTCATTGTAATGAATTTTGGGTGGATAGCAAGCTGTCAAGGAGTCTCAAACACCCATACAGAGGACTGAAGGCGTAAGTAGGCCCTCAAATTCATGTTCCTCTTCTTTATACATGTTGCTGATTGTAGAGCAGGAAGGATCCAGGAAACAGGTGTGAGCTTGGCATGGATGAGGATGTGATTCCTTGGAGGAGAACCAGACAGGTGTGTTTTGGTAGGGTTGCCAACAGGTATGAAAGCACAGAGACGAATGGATACCTTAGTAGAAGAATAGAGAGAACGGATACATGAGACGAAAGATCAGGTATATGGTCTTGTGGAGCTGCAGGACAGTGGTACAGGTTTTGATAGGTGGAGGACGAAGCATGGCTTCAGTCAGTGTCAGGGTAACTACTGTGGTTTGCCTTACCAGGGGAATGATGAGTCATGACATCATTCTGTTGCTGTATGTGGATAGTATGCTAGCTAGCAGGGGTGTACATATAGGGTTTTGCTGAGCTAAGGGTAAGATTAGTTCAGTGGCATGTCAGGAGGAGTTTGGAGCAGCGGAATTCTTTGACATGGGAGGCATGGAGATCACTGGTTGATTTTGTCTCAAGTGGGAGCTGATGTGAATCAGGTGTTGGCGAGGTTCAGGATGCAGAGCCGGAGCACACTAAGGGCTGGATAGGTACAGTGTCCGAAATCACATGAGGTCTAGTATAGACCTGAGTATTCCCATGCAGTGGGAGCTGTCAGAGAGTTAGGAGCCAATTCGGGGAAGTAGGTTCTCAGGTTTTTCTGAGAGGGACCGGCAGCAGGTGTTGCTATGCAGGGTCAGGACTTCACTACATGTATTTGTAGGTTCGGATGTGGCAGGTTACTCAGATGATAGGTGGTACACCACGGGATGTGTGGTGGGTTGTCTTCAGGTGGGAGCTTGAAGAGGGATACAAACCAGGAAACAGATTAGACGGAGTACAGGTACAGGTACAGTGCAGCTGTTTATCTCCAAGTGGGAGATTGTTAGGATTGTGGAGCTAAAAGCTTCACTGATGCAGACATGGAGGAGGTTGCAGAATGAGTTGCTGAGTGTCTGAAGTGTTTGGCGTTGGTCTGGCCAATCGGCATCGGCAGGGTAAGACAAGAAGGCAACCGACGTCGGTCATATATCGGTCGGCGTCGGCGACCCCAGGCAGATAGGGACCGACGTCGGTCGCCTGTGTGGTTCGACTGTGAGCTATTTATGGGCAGTTAGCTAACGAACCAAGAGTTTGCATGATGAGTGCTAATTTTAGACTCATAGCTGCGGATCTAATTATGGTAATTAGATGTCTAATCATTGTTTGGATGAGATCTATATAATAGACTCATGGTTGTATTGGAAAAGTGTGCTAGGGAGTAAGAGAGCATAATTATAAGCTCCTTCTGTGTGTGAGGTAGAGCTATGGTGCGTTCCTCCTAGTGCCACAGTACCAGGTGTGTTGGTGCTGGATTGGAGAGCCAGCTAGGTTCTTCAAGAGTGTAGGATCTTGGTCACAGTTGCATGGCCTATATAGGAGATCTACATGGTAAGTAAGATCATTGATCTGCAGGTGTATGTGTGTGCAAGGTCGAGGTTCACAGGTGAATAGAACCATTGTTTGATTTGCAAGTGTGCAAGGTCATATAGACAGCAACACAACAGGGAGCAGTATCAGGCATGATCTACTTGGAGTACAGGTGTGTACTCGGATAGAGCAAGAGGAAGGCAAGGGAGTTCCTTCCATAAGTATGGTTTGTTGAATTGCAGGTTGTTGCAGATTCATGGGAGATCTACTTGAAGTACCTTGAGTACTTGTGGAGCACGTGGAGTGCTTGTGGAGTGCGTGGAGCACTTGTGGTGTGTGTGGAGCATGGGAGGTGAACACCAACTCTGTATTTGAGTTGGGTGTTGGGACCTGTGAGAGGGAGAGCTTTGGGGAGAAGAATTACTATTCACTTGAGGTGTGGGAAACCTCTGTAAGGTGGTGGAGAAGAAGTGGCATCTTCTTTATTGTATTCTTTTCTGTATAAAGTGTTAATACAAGTTGTGTATTGTCTCTCATATCATGTGTTATTCTGAATTCTAGTTACTTGGTGAATCTGGTTAATTTTCGCATATTAAGTTGCTTGGTTTGGTAATCAAATTGTGTGCTTCCGGTTTTCCATCCTCCCAACATAATCATCATATTCCTAATTAGAATATTCTTAGACAACCTGAATCCATTTAGACACTCTATGGGGTTCTCTTTTATTCTTATGCTTTCCTATCTCTTTTTCCTCCTTTTAGTTGTTGGGGCATCTTTTGATTACCATCCACATATTACTCTAGCCTTTGGGACATCTTGTGATGCCCACCTTCATGTCCTTTTAGACTTTGGGGCATCTTGTGATGCCCATCCCTACATCTATTTACACTTTGGGGCATCTTATGATGCCCACTCTTATTCTCCATTACATGCTACCAAACTAATTCAACTCTAAGAAACCTTTTGAGACACATAGGCTTGTCTATCACATGCTCATCCTTGATATAGCCATTAATTTAGGATCATTTCTTTCTTATCATGTTTTCTAACTATATCTATTTAATAATTTTTATAGGTTACTTAAGCATGGGTCTTTCCCTCTATAGTAGTTCCCTCTTGTTCACAACCTTTAGTCCTCCCTTTTAGTCTTTTGGTTTCTTGATGTAACATAGTCTTCATTATCTTATTTTTCATTCTTCCTTCTATTTACCAATTTTGATTTGGTTCCCCTTGGGCTTTTATTTTATGAGTTTCTTTATAAGACCATGGATCATACCTAACATCCCCCATAAAACCACCATATTTTTATCTTATTTCTCTTATGCTTGACAATGTTGTTTTGGTGCCCCTTGGGTTTTTATTTTTGAGTTGCTTCATAAAACCACATATAAGACCTAACATCCCTAACAAAACCACCATATTTTGCTTATTTTTGTTCTTTTTTTGCTTCTTGCCAATGTTATTTTGGCATCCTTTGGGTTTTTACTTTATGAGGTGCTTTGAAAAAAAGGTTCCCTCACTTTGATTTTCTCTTGACTTTTAGCACCCTCGTGGGTCTCTCTTTTATGAGTTATTTTTTAAGACCATGGATATGAACTGATCCTCCTCATAAAATTAGCATTCTTTTTATGTTCTTAATCTTTGTTTTTAAACTTTACATTTTGCTTCTTTTTTTAGATGGAATTTTCATAAAAATCTATGTTAGCATGTTTTCATTCACTTCCCTCTTTCTCATGATAAGGAATCACACCTTTGTTGTCATTGTATCCATCTTTACCCATCGTTACATTTTTTTTTCAATTTAAAGCAATTCAGATTGTTCCATGTGTCATTCCTCTTGATTTCCCCCTTTTTTCACCATTGAATTGGATAAAACAAGGTCAAAGTCAAGATATAACTTTTATTTCACCTAGATTTACGAGACTCTATAACCCCATTTTCTTTGAAGTTTCTCTCTCTTAGCAACCATGTCCCAAGTTTTCAAATGAAATTCATATTTAGTACCCATGTTTGGTTTTCCAAATCTGTATGGAGGAAGAATAAAAAAATCCATCAAGAAATTTAAAAGCTAAATCATTTGAAACAAAAGGTAGTGATATCTAAAAGGTAACATACAAATCTCAAAAGTCAAATTCACACCAAAAGATGTTATTAAAAGCACATATCATATCTCTAATCGAAGATTAAAATCCATAATAAAAAACACATAGAGCCAAAGTATTTTGGGGTGTGGTAGGCCAGTAGATTGGAATAGGGTATTTCAAAAAAATCTATAGTGCTACCTACTTTCTCATGCAAGTACCCAATCTTTGTAGTATACCAATGGCTCTGTAAGGGGTCCTAAAGAATGGGGAATACATCATGAGAAGGTAGGTCCATTTTAATTTTCATGCATATATCCTTTATGGGATGATATATATACTCCATTTGTTGACCTTGTGTAGCTAAGAGAAGTTTCTTAGATTCCCTAAGGTTGACAGTCCTCTTGTTTTGGAAAACCTAATTTGAGTGTCTTGAATTTGATAAAGAGTTATCTCTACCTTGGTTTCTCCTTCATTCTCCCCTCCTCCCATTTCATTTTTCCCCTTGATAGAAAAATTATGATTCCAAATCTATATTCCCTCTTATTTAATTCCTTCTTCTTTATTTATTAAAAACATGCTAGTACTACTTTGTTTTAGTTTTATCTATCTTTAGATGCAAAACAACATGTTTGAGAAACTTTGGATCATATTCTTCACTTCATTTTACATTTACTAGACTTACTTTACCTTTATTTTTCCATTTATCATGATTTTGTTGTCCTAATATTATGGACACCTAAGCTCATACCCTTTTTCCATTATTGAGTGAGATGTGGATTGTTACTACTCACTCATCAATGTTGTTTTCCCTTTTATGAACCTTTTTCTATTATTGAGTGAGATTTGGATTGTTACTACTCATTCATAAATATTGTTTTACCATTTTGTTTTTCTTTTTACCATTTATTTTCTTGCTTATCATTCCTTTTAAACATGTATCCTTGGTTTGAATTGGCGAGTTTGCCTTTTCTTAGTTGAGATTTACTTGTTTGTATTTTTAGGTCTTTAGTAGCCTTGACTTTTTAGTTACCCAATTTACTCTTATTTGATGTGGTCATTTGGTCTAACATAGCACTTTTCACCCAGCTTGCCAAATTCCCAAGTATGTCCCATCCATATAATACATGTTATCTTGGCTTTTCTTGCATTTGTTTATTTTTTCTTCCTTAATTTTATATTTATAGGTTTATCAAAAATAGTCTTTGTGCCCACCACAATCAAAACTAAAAACATATCTAGCAATCATCCCATGATAAATCTAAGTTAAGGTATGCATCACATTTAGTTTTTAAATAGTTTTCCTTTCTATCATTTACTTTCAATAATTTTATGCTTTTTTACATACCGCAACTATTTTTAGCATCAACATTGTGTGTGTCCTTATGTTCTTTATTGAAGCACCATATCCCATTATACCTTAGTGACACATGATGATATTTGAGTGGGGCATATGTATACACATAATATTTTAAAATTTTATCATTAACTAACACTTTACATCTTCCAGGAACCCATCATGACTCAATTTATCTGAGTGCATGCCTTAAGGTGTGCATTGAGAAAGGGGTGGGTAGACCTTTAGTGATTTGTAGGATTATTTTCCCTTATTACCACATTATTTCCAATCCAACTAGTTCCTAAAACTTTTTCCTAAGCTATTTCTCTTCCCTTGCATAGTCTTCTAGTCTTTTTCCTCTTTCTATCCTTCTTATCCTTATTTGGTACTATTTTTAATTGTTCAGTACACTAGGTCAACTTGGTCAACCTAGTGTGTTCTAGGGTAACTTTAGCTATTTTGGTTTATTTTTCTTTCGACTGACATAGCATAAAGTTTAGGCATTAGCCCAAGAATGTACTAGGTCAACCCGATTGACCTAGTACAACTGACATTATCAAACAATTTTAGGGTAAGATACTCCTATTTATATAAGGTCATTTTGGTCACTTTAAGAATATGTAATAAAAGATTTATTATTCACTCAGGCTTCTTCATAATCTACTCTTCCACCATTCTACTTGAGGAGTCTTAGCTTAGGTTTCTTATTTGGATAATCTAGTCTTGTGGATAGGTCTTCTATGCTTTGGCCTAATAAAGTGATCCTTATGAACCACAACAATCTCTTACTAATACCCATTGGCTAAGGGATATATTTAATCATGATGGGTTCACATTTAGGTAAGTATATTCTAACTTTGTTCTACTCTCTTTTAGTAGATAGAAGTAGCATAAGTTTTAGATCAAATAATATTAATCTTCATATTCTATGTATTATGGTGTTACTCATACTTTATTTATTTGAAGTTCCCTATACATATTTGATTAATTTTCATCTAACCTTTTATATTGTGCCATAATCTTTGGTTTTCACTAAATTAGTTTACTTTTCTTGTTATTAGAATATTTTAATTTCTTATTTATTACATAAGTGAACATCAAATCATAAGACTCTTTTAGGGTTGTTATAGGATTGCATTAGATTTTAGGCTTTAAAAACCTTCCTAGCATGATGTGTTGTGACAAGTGATACAAGTGATACCCTAATCAAGCCTAGTGGATCCTTATATTGGTCATGCTCTTGCTCAACAAGTGTATCCCCAATCAGAAGTGTAGGTGTGCTATATATTTTTGATCAAGGATTAATTCATGTATATCATACAATTCTGATTGCATACACTACCTATCCTAAAAATAAATACCAACTTATAAGGGAGGGTTAAAATATTAAAAACATCCATTGCTGGGGGAAGGGTAAGATCAACTCATAAAGGTTATGATCAATTGGTGATGTTAATCCATGCAGGTTGATTCTAACCTATGAAGGGTAACATTTAATCATAATATTTTTAAATGTTTGTACATATTATTAGATGGGATTTGATAACTAGGAATACATTTTTAGGTGTAAAATAGAAAATTATAATAAATGGGATCATATAAGTACTTATGATAGAGTGCGGTGGTCAAATATGAGTAATTTAAGTACTAAAGTCAATTCGGGTAAATGAGAGTTGAACCTAACATTAAAAATTATTCATGACCAAATTTGAAGATACACATTACCTTCTCTCCCCCTTCTAATCTAGAAATGAAATTACTAGAGTAAAATAAAATATATACTTAAATATGTACAACACATTTGCCTTTGGGAGGAAGCTCCAATCATGTAAGGTGTTACATATTAAATCTTGTAATGATGTAAAATTAGTTACTATCCATATGTTAAATTTAAAAATAAAATGTAAATTTAATTTAAAATATTTTAAAGAACAAGGATTGAGTACACCTGTATGTATGAAGTTGATGTTTCTCTTGTAACATTACTTAAATATGATGCTTCTTTGAAGCATTGGATAATTGATGCTTCCATGAATCACATGGTGGGGCTAGTTACTTTTTTAAAACATAGTGAATTGAGGGTGATCAAGCCCTAATTTGAAGTGAAAATGTATATAAAATAGTACCCATTGGGGGATGCATCAATTTTTTTTTTTGGTATTTGTAATGCCAAGACTTAAACATGTTAGAATCCAAATTTGGAGTAACTAGATATAATGCTTGAGGGATATAAATCTTAAATATTTATTATGAACTTTAACTAAATCAATAATTTTATGTCCTTTATATTAAAATTTCACTTTGTTCCTTAGTTCATGTGATACTTGTAATAAGAATTTTGAAATTGTAAAAGCTCATAGAAGGAGGGAAGGGTATCCTTTCTCTTATAATGACTTTGTAATTAATAAAAAAATTATGAATTAATTAATGGTATAATTTTCATGAATTTTTTCCATGGATCCATGTGATAAATGTAAAATATGTAATTATATGTAGATGTAAACTTTGTAGTTTTTTTTAATCTTGTGCACACATGCCCATGCATGTGCACCTAAAATTTATGATTTATAATCTATACCAATAACTTAATTTTGAACCATTTTTAATTCTCTAAAATTATAATTTATACTAAAAAATAATATTTTCTTATAGATGCTTATATATGTAAGAAAATCATAGTTAAGTGCCCTCATTTTGTGACAAGGGATGTGTCCTAAAATTCATTCATCTCAAAATAAAATTTAATGATATCAAGATATAATGATTTAATACCATAACATATGTGAAAATGTAAGACATCATACTAAGATATTTATCATTCAAAGAATGTATGTAACATATGAGGTATGGCCTAAAGTCTCAAATCTAGATAAATGTATAAATGAAGCTCATAATAATAATTGTAATAGAAGAAGCCTCTGCAATAGCTACTACATGATATGGATCATGACACATAAAAAATAAATAGATCAACATGCACATAAACAAAACAAGCACAATTCCACTCAAAGGGCCATGGGATAACATACAAAGGACATAATAATGTTACACATTAAAATAAGGTCAAGGGTCATTCACTAAATGGACATGAATAAGTTATAATCACACACAAGGGCCAAGGGCCATTTACTCAAGGGACAATAATATTTTTCACTCACACAAAAGTGCCAAGGGCCATTAAATCAATGTAGAGTAATATGTTTTAGCCACACATAATGGCCAATATCCATACACAATAAGCAAACAAAGTCTAATCTACAATGTATAAGTAATAGTATTGAATGGAGAATAAATTTAGAAATATAGTCTACACCATGTATATTTAATGTAATCATATCCTATAAAATAACATTTCCATGTACACAATGTTAGATAGTTATGTTAAGAAAACATTTTAAAAGATTATATATCTAAACACAATATAGGGGTTATAAAATGATAACACCTATAAATACTATAACCTATGGATAAAATGCCCTAAGCATGTCATGGACACTGGTTAAAGGAAAGTCCAACATTGAAGTCCATATAAAATTTGTATGTCTTACATAACAATAATAAATACCAGTGAAATACATGTGTGGTATAAATATATTATGATATCTATCATTAATGTGATAAGTAACATTTGACAATGATGTAGAATAGATGTCTAATCACAATCAAGTACTAGTTTTGGAATTCTAGAATATTTTGAATGTTTTTTTAGTTCTTACCATATTTATATATATTTTTAGTTTTTTGAATCTTTGAAAAAATGAATAGATGTTAGGAGATAGATCATGGGTTCAAAATTATTAAAAAGGGAATAAAAAGGGAAGGAATCTAAAAAATATAAAACATGTGTCAAGATAAAGTATGCACCGAATATGATGGTATGAACATGTATGAGAATGACACCCCTGATGTATATGTGAATTATAGATGAAAGGAATGTAGAGGATATAATAAGGATGCAAAGCAATTATTGTACATCCTCATGTAATCAAATATACAATTATCAAATGTATGTATTATGCATGTATGAGCAATTAAGTGCATTTATAAATTTTTTTTCATGAAAAAATAATGTTATAAGACTATAAACTAAGTATATTACAAAAAAATTGGATGTATTAAGGTTCTATTTGCTTTGTATTTATGTTGACTATGTAAATACATAAATATTAATAGAGAGAGGTTAAATATAGTATAAATAGTTGATATTGACATATTTCAATCAATATTATCTATGATGAAAAGTATAGTATGCTTTATTGAGACAATGAAAACAACAAGCTAATATGGTAAAAATGGCAATATCAAATCACTATTTTGGATTATTTAGATTAGGAAAGTAAAAAATAATATCTAAGAGGCCAAAAAGACAAAAATATCCAATGGATAGAAAATTGATGAAATCGATCACACATGGAAGAAGCAAAATAAAAGAAAGGACAAACGATCAAGGAAATATGTATGGTATGTTTTTTGATTATTTGAATGATTTTGAATTTTATAGAATAATGAAATTGAAATGTGCTAACCAATGATCCCCTTAGTATGATATTAAAAATAATAATCTATAATAAAATATTAAAGGGTCACTTTTCATGGAGAAAAAGTGCTAGATGTGAATGACTCAAAATCATAAAAGGCATTAGGTGTTATAATGTAACTATCTAAATCATTACTTGTGTAATTTTGTGGGGGAGGACTAGCTCTAGAGGACTTAGGAAGGTTTGAAATGTGATGAATATTATTATAAGGTTGTTCCAAATGTTATCTTATTTTTGGAACATGTTTATTTGTGTATATCACCATGTAGAACATGTTTTATGTGATGGTTATTTTTATGAACTTAACACCTTTTTTTGATATGATGTTTATTTTTTCATTATTTGCCTTTGATAATTTTACACGTTTTTTTCAAATGGTTTATATGAAAACATTTTTCATAGGTGAGGTAATTTTAATTTTATTTATTCTTGAATAAATTTATCAATTCACTAAGGTGGTAGATGGGGAGTAAGAGGTATCATATATTATAGGGGGTACTCATATTTAACTCTTTAAAGTTGTGACTACTTATTTGTAATGATTGTATATTAGGAATATATGTATCTTCAAAGGTAAACCACAAATATGATGTTACCAATGGAATCCTAACATCATGCCAAAAAAACCATTTTGTGATAAAACTAGAAAAAGAGTGGATAATATAATAAGACCCACCATAATAGATAACACAATATGTCCCAAAGTAGTTTGTTCTTTCACCTTGAATGTTTTGAAAATTTCATATATCTTTTGTATATCATGTTTTGAGTAACCCAATAGATGGATTAATTTCAATGTAAATGCATTCTCACTTGATCCATTATCAAATAATACACTATGGATGAGTTGTTGATCAATTTATGCCCGTATATGTAAGACATAGAAATCAGAATCATCATCCACTATCTCACTATCATCAAATATGATTATATGATGTGGTTTGAGGATTTGAAAAATTACATTATTAATTAAATCTAATGGATGATCATATGCCTCAGGAGGTCATTGTACATTATATGTATGATGCACTATTGAATTATCCTTGTTTGTATCATGGTTAGTGAGTGGCTCACTAAAAGTATTCAACTTATCATTTTCATTTTATTGTGTTTTAGTTTCCTCTATATAGGTACTTATCTCAATGACATTGATATCGATAAGATTTTGAATGTGGTGTTTGAGCTTAAAAAATGTGTTGGGAGAGTGCCTATTGCATATATAGAAATCACAATATGCATTGTTATCAAATTATTTACTTTAAGGTCTAGTCATGTAAACCTCTAGTGGTGGAGGTAGAGTAATGAGATTGAACTTAAGTAACTTTATATTAATTTATGAGGTGATTGTGGTAATATAGAGAATTTACTTAAGAGATTGTTTGAACATTGAGATATATCATTTACTATGATCTTTGCATCAATTTTAGTATATGTTGGGTTAACTTTTTAAGATGGTTTGATTTGAAACTTCATTGTGTAAGTTGAAGTAGACACAAGTGTATATTTGATCTTGTTAAAATTGATGAGTTTAACTTATATTTACATTATTTTATGACAAATATACTCAAATGATATAAATTTATTAAAAATTATTGAATCATGCAAAGGTGATAATAATATTTGTTTAAATATATATTGTAAATCATTATTTACCAAGATATTAGTCATTTTAGCGAGCATCATCTTGAAGTAAGGTACGTAATAATTAATAAGATCATTAGTTCCTTACTTAATTTTATAAATTCATTCATAATAAATAATAATAATTTTTTTACCTAAATTTAAACTAATGATATAATTAACTCTATTTTTGAAAAAGTAAATAAAATATTAAAAAAATGTTGAAAATGTACTTTCAACAAGGAGATCAAAAGAAATTAACTGATTTTGAAAAAGTAAAATGATTTCAAAAAGAATAATCATGAATTGAAAATAAAAAATTAGTTGTTTCTATCCATAAATTGACTTTTTTGACCCATAGATGATTTAAATATGAAAACAAGAATAAACTATACAAAAACCCAAAAATTAAAACTAAAGAAAGAGGAAGGTCAAGACTTTCCAGTTAGGGTCAAGATCATCTACCACTTTTGACCTAAATTAGACATTTTTAAAACTTTTTATAAACAATAAAATTCAAGGTATAGTCATGTAAAATAATTGGATTTAGGTCTACATGTGCATATTTAACCTTTAGGAGCGTGTGGAAGACATGCAAATAGTTTCTCTAAGGTGGAATCCCTAATAGGCCTTTCAAAGATTACTTGAAAATAGAAAAATGTGGAGTGTAACTAAGCTAAACTAATCCTAATCACCCTAATGATGGCTTAATGCTACATACATTTATAATACTTTGGAGGAGGATTTCAAGCCCACTTAGTTTTCCCACCTAGCATGTTTTGTGAAAATTTTCTCCTTTTAGTATATGAAAGAATCTATTTATGGATTGAATACTTGTTCATGATTTTATTTGGGCTGAGTAAAATAGACTTGATACTTGGCTAAGGATTACTTTTAATATTTAGAATCAAAATTGACAAGAATAGGGAAGTTCTACTCAATGTGTAGTAGTGTAAATGTGTGTTTGTATTAAAATTTCCAAGTGGAATAATGAGTGACTTGAATGTTATTTTATAGCAATATAAAAGGGGAAATCAAATGATTATAAGTCTAAAAATACATAATATAAAGTAATAAAAGGTTCAATTTTAATATATTACTATTAGAATTAAAGGGTTATAAATGTCCCATAGGGATCACAACAATTTTCCACTCCTGATCCAAATTGGAAGGTTTTGACCCTTAAGGAAATGTGCAAATTTTTGGGTTTGGGTCCATATGAATAGATTGTTAAGGGTATTTTCATTTGATAGAGCATTTTTTTAGGTGATAGATGACATATTACAAAACTAAATATTCTCACATGTGTTCAAGTTAGTCCAATGTGTCAAAATGGGTCCAAATTAAGTGCACAAGTTAATAAAAATAAAAAAGGACCAAAACTAACATAATCAAGTATCAATGACCAAATTTAGGTGTCTATAATTTCTTCCATTTAGTCTAAAATTGAAATTATTATATTAAAGGAGAAATATACCTTAGTGTGTAAGACACAATTTGTCTTTAGATATTACTCAAATCTTTCAAGGCACCGTAGTTTGGCAAACCCTAACAAACACATGAAGTTGTTACTTTGTTCTTTTGAAAATAATTTTTAAAAAAAAATTGAATTTGAAATTTGGAAATTTATTGAACATTGAATTTTTAAAATTTATTAAACTTTGAAAATTTTAAAATTGATTAAACTTTAATAATTTGAAAATTTCTTGAACTTTGATTATTTGAAATTGAAATGAAAGCATGGGAGGAATACACCTATATGTGTGAAAATATAATTGATTTTGTGACTTTTATTGGAGATGATGCTTACTTGGAACATTGTAGTGACTAATTAATTAGTTGAACCAATGGATAAATTTTAGAGTGATCATACCCCAAAATTAAATTTCCACTTGTATATAAAATATAACCTATTGAGGGACATAAAAACTTCAATCTAACTAAGTTGGTCTTTGTAACCCCAAGACATGAAATGGTTTGAAATACAAAATGGATATTAAAATCATTATTATAAAGATAAATATACCTATAAGTTATGTATTATGCACTTAAATTGAAATTAACTACTAAAAATAGTATTGAAATTTTGAAAAATATCATAATGTGCATATGAACTTGTATCATGCCCCCATTGATAAATGTAGAATTTGAAACTAAATGTAGATGCAAATTATGAAATTATATTAGAAACTTGTACATGAACCTATATAATATAATAAAAAATGTGTGAATTTTTCACCCTAATCCTGCAATATGAGTGCATATGCATAGCATATGCCCCCATTTTTTGTGCCAATGACTGAATTTTTAACCATTTTGTAACTTTTGAAAATTTTTTATGTGTCAAAACAATTTTTTATATTTAAAAGACTTATCTCATATATTAAAATCCCACTAAAATTACCCCATTTTAAGGTGAGGGAATTGAAACTTGAAATCACTCATTTCAAAATAAAATTTAACTACATGTGTAGTAACATATAATCACTGAATAATGTAGATTATGGAATGTTAGCATAGTAAGATATGTGTTATCTTAATAATTTATGTAACATAATAGGTAAGGCATATAAAAAAGTATATCAATGAATATAATAGGATAGGATATGGAGTTATTATGTTATGGATTAACTTAATGCATGATATGGATCATGGAACACATCAATCTTAACAAGCTCAACAAGCACACAAACACAAGAAGTAAATGTCATACAAGGACAAGGGAAATAAAAAAGGGACATGTTAAAATGATGTAATATAAAAGAGTTTCAAAAAAAAGTACATTAATGATGTTTCAAACAAGGTACATGCTCAAATGTCACACATAACATAGGGATAAGGGCGTAAAAAAAATGAACATGTTCAAATGTCACACATACACAAATAATATCTCATGGAGATATTCAAAATATTTCACACAAGGTAAAATTCCATTAAAAAATAGATAAGGAAGATGTAATCTACTATGCATAATTAAATAACATCAATGAAACATAAAATAAGAAATCTATTCTAAACTATACCTATGTAATGTGATCATATCCTAGAAAATAGCATATCCATATGCATAATTATAGATAGAAATATTAGTGAAGACATATGTAAATATTATACATCTCAACAATATAATATTAATATAATGATAACACCTACATATATTATCACTTGTGGATAAGATACCCTTAGTTTAGGAAGACTTATAATTAGAGGAAAATCAAACACCTTGATCCTTATTTAGTTTGTATGTTCTACATGACACTAATGAATGCTAGTGAAATGAATGTGTGATAGAAAATGAGTATGTTATCTAATAATCATGAGACAAATAACATAACAAAATAGGTAAATTATATGTTTAATCATGCTCTGGTCTTGATTTTGATTTTTTAGAATATTTAGAATGTTTTTTATTTTTGAAATATTTGAATATCTTTTTAATTTTCTCAATTTACAAAATAGAAACAATAGAAAATAATTACAATCAAAGGTTTGAAAGTATAATAAATGATTTATGGATTTTAAAAACCCATGACATGTGTCAATGTAAAGTTATAATAGAATTTATGGCATGGCCAGTATGAATAAGATGTCCCCACTATATGTGAGTTATGACTTGGAGAATTATTTAGGAGACTAAAAAATCTATGCAGAGGACTGATTGTACATTCTTGTTTCCTCAAATGTATATTTGTCAAAGTTTTCAATATGTATAAGAAATATATCATGTTAGGGGAAATAATTTACATGATTAAGCACTAATTTTCATACTGTAATTTCTTAAAAATCTAAAAATTGGAAGAATTAAATATTTGTGTGCTATATTTTTGGTTTTTGAGTGAAAATTTTAGAAGGATAAGAACGTCCAACTAGGGTCATGAATGGTTTAATTTATTAAAATTTATTATATGGTTATAACCTTGGAATAAAATTAATTTTTATCAATGCAGACTATTAAAATAAAGAGATACATGGCATAAAATGGAAAAATTGACCACTATTTTAGATTATTCAGATTTAGAAAGTGAAAAAGAAGAACCAAATGCCAATAAGTCAACAAAAACCAAGGGATATAAGAATTTATCAAATAATAAAATTTACAATTAAAAGAATAATATGGTCCAATAATGAAGAAGCTATGTACAATCATATTTTTTATTTTTTGAACATTTTTTAAAATTTTAAGATATTTAAAAACATAAAAAGCTAACCAATGATACCATCATGGTGAGAGTCACAAAAATATGTGATATTTTTTAAATGTATGAATTTCCTTGAAAAATATTTGCTAGATCTTGTTGTATCAGAATTGGAAAATGTATCATGTGTCTTTGTTGTGATGGTGTTAGTTGTCTTCACTAGTATGGTAATTTAATAACTTTTTAATTTATTTTACTCTTATTCTATGGTTTTATATTCTCTTTAAATTTTAACCATTTCACATTCATTATTAAATTTAACATAGTCATGATATTTAATAAATATTACCCCTATAACTCTCATTCGTGATCTTCCTAATTTTACATTGCATTGACTCAAGGTAGGGTCAATATGAAATATAATGAAACATGTTTTTGATTCAAGTATGAGTAGTAGATCAATAGATCCAATGAAACATTGAGGTGATATAATATTACCCAATTGTTATCTACCATACCCAATATATTTTATAAGTTTCAAGTTACATATATTAGTTTCACAAAAAGATGAAATGTCAATAGTAGTATTTCTTTCCATCTATGAGGAGGTTAAGAAATAAAGGATTTATATATGATGAAATTTTTTGGTTGATTCCTTGAAATTTTCATTTGTAACCTTAAATTTTAAAGGTATATCTTGATTTTGAACCTATTTTTAAGGAAACCTTTCTTAAACATGATTTTTTAAAATCTTAACTTGAGTTTGTATTTACAACTTTTCTTTGAGGAATTTATCTTTTTAGAACTTCTCCTATTGTAGATTTTGTAACCATCCTTGCTCTTTATCCATTTATTATTTTAATAATTTATTTTTTTTCAAATTATTTTTTTTCTTTATTTTTATTTTCAAACCATTCCTTTTTTAATCTTGTTTCTTTGTAGCTTTTCTTGCTCTAACTTTGTCTGACCTAGTGAAGCTTTTATTTATCTAATTTTCTCATTCATTTTACTTGCACTTGTTTGTTAGGAAACAAAATTATAATGTGAGTGGTTTTCTTAATATTTATGTTTTATAAGATCACCACTATCAATAATAATTTGTATTTTATTCTTTAAATACAAAAAACTATTTGTATGATGCCCATGAATTTAATGATATGCACAATCAATCTTCTTAAAGGAAGCATATATGGTAATGTGATCAACTTGTTTTAAATAGTTTCTTTTATAATCTCATTTGAAATATTATTAGATTTTTTTTATGATTTTTGGAACATTAGTTGTAGATGTATACTATTATTGAAGCTCAAGATAGCTAGAATATGTATACACAATATTAAGACAAAAATATTTTGGATTCTTTGTATATGTTCTATTATTTTTCAATGATGTGATATTTGAACTAAAATAATGATTATTATTTTGAATTTCTTTTATTAAATTTCTCATAGTGATTATTTGATATTTAAGGACTCGACAAGATAAAACACTAGGTAATTTTTGATTGAACATACATGTAAACATCATTAAGAGGATATTCCAAAAGTATAAAGGGTTGGAGAAGGCCATGAAAGACTTGGGTTTTCATAATAGGTCATATAAGATATATGATTGATCTTGTTCCACTATCATGATTGACTTGACAAAATTTTGCATCAATGAAGCTTGTGTATAATGTGTATTATATATATATATATCATCCACGGAAAGAAAATTATGAACAATAACTAAAAATAAAATGCTAAAAATAGAAAAAATATTTTTATGTATGGAGATTAGTAAATTATTATGAAATCAAAGTCAAAATAAGATATTTTTTGTGTTAGATATCATATCCAAGGTTAAAGTAAAATAATTTTAGTGTCAAGAATTATGTCTAAGGCTAAAATAAAACTATTTTAGTGACAAATTTAGATTCAAGGTACAAATAAAATTATTTTAGTGTTAGACAATCAAGAATGTATCTAAATCGTAAGACATTGTTTTCGGAAATAATGAAAATGCATGTGTCATGCCCAAAAAGTTTGTTCCAAAACCCACATATTTTTTTGTTAAATTATTTCAATGATGCTTACTTATTAACTATAATTTATTAGTGGATAAAATATTGTGTGATTTTCTAAATATTATCAAATTAGTGTGACACACACAATTATATATATAATTAGGCAATTTATTTTATTTCATTCACTTTCTACCATAAGGCTTCCCCTAGGAAGAGAAATACAAACACAATAGGATAAGGTCATGATATAAGGTAGTTTTAGAAGATGTTTCCTCAATTAAAGGTGACAAGACACATTGATATAATGTAATAAGTAAGATGTCTAATTTTATTAATAATATCTTGATTTATTAGGTCACAAATTTATTCACACAGAACATGATCAACACACTAAAGGGAACACAAAGTGAGCTAAAGCAATAATCACTTAAAATCAAGGTTACCACTTTAAGGCTAACCAAGGGAGAGTATTGATTAATAGTAAACATATCTACTCTTAATGTACACAAAGCCATAAACTAGCCTAAAAACCTAGACTGATGATCCCATCATAGCTTGGACAACCTACATATCCACTCCATGGAATCAAGGTCTATTATAGTTCTCATTTCAATTGTGATGTCTTCCTCCATGAAACAAAATAATAGAGACCTTATTTTCACTCTAAGCCAATAAGGGATCTAATACGTCACTCAAGTGAGCTACTAATCTCTCATCATGTATAAAAAATAATGACACATCCAAAGGTCATAAATCACAACCTACAACATCATAATGTGTGTGTGCTTACCCAAACATTCCCACATGACATAAAAATTAGAGTCAAGCATGACAAGGAACTTATATCATATTTTTCCAATGAGTTCAATATCTTAGCAATCTCTAACTTACATTGATCGAAGATGCTCCATATCCTAAATGAGTCTCAAACAGTGTCCATAATTAATACATGAGAGAACAAGCTCAAATTCTAAAAATTAGTAAGGGTCACTATCTCACAACAACTAATCAACTAAGAAAACCATGTAGTAGTAAACACTAATAACCACTTGTGTAAGGAAGAAGGTTATAAGTTTCATGCTAATGTAAACACTCTAATGGTTAGATTATTAAGCACATGTTCCAATAACACATTAAAGTTATTTATTAGTTACCCATAGTAAGAGGGAATCCTAAGGGTTAGTTATCTAATCCCATAATCACTCATTGATCTACTTAAATATCTGTGGTGATCCCATCACATGTATAATAATGGTTTTTTTAGTTCACCCATTCCTAAATGATTGTTAGATAAAATGTTAATGAGTTTTACCTTCACCAAATAGTCACCTGACTAAGCCAATGGAGTTATCCTTTACGGGTAACATAGTTTCCACTAGTTATCCCAAGCACAACTAGGAACTACTAAAAGATTACAAGGAAATCTAACCAAGGTAAGGTACACAAGATAAAAATACTATCCTAAGCTTAAAAGTGAGACCTACTCCAAAATTATGCTCATAGATAATTATTAATAGGACATCACTTGGACCTAACAAGGTATGACTAGGGCCAAGGTTCAAAGTATATCATGACTAAAATAATATAAGATAATCAATAGATAATTTATTTAATAATAATGAGCTTACACAAACAATAAAATTCTAAATTACATAAATCCCACCAACTACAAGTGGGGTAAACTATGTACAAACCCACTCTTATTTTAATTTAAAATAATATCAGTAAACTAGGTACAAAATCACTCTTATTTTAATTTAAAACAATATCAATAAAATTTTAAACCATAAGAACCTATTATCTAAGATAGTATAATTACATTTAAGACAATAATGTTTTTATTATTAACATAACTAATAATTTGATCACCATTCCAAGTGGATTTATCCAATAAAAAAAACATTTATAGAAATCCTACATAAAATAGCTTTGGAATCACTTTGATAAACATAGTCAAATTGGAAATAATATTTATTTTACTATGAAACTGATACTTTAAGATATATTAAATTGCTTACAACTTTTTTTTAAAGAAAAATTAGATCTTGATATTTTATTTACATTGATTCCAAATCGACTTTATAACCAAGAAGAAGGTAAAAATTAAAATTTCCTTTGCAAAATGTCTCTTAGAAAAGGCCTCAAAATACTATTGTTGAAGAGGCTAAAAATTATTTTAATAGTTTTTGGTGAATTACAAAACCTAAAAAAAACAAATCCAAGTCACAAATTTTAAAAACTTCAAATTAAAGTATTTCATTAACATCAAAATTGAAGTGGATTTGGAAGAAAAGGATATTCTTTAAAAATCTTGTTATATTAAAAGTTGTACAAAATGGGTCATAAATGATAGTTCTTGAAAGGTTTAGAAAATTATTTAAATACTTCTTGTTAATCTTAGAACACAATAATAATCATTTCAAGTCTTAGTTTTAAACATTCATAAGTTTAGGTATTTAATAAATTCATAAACCAAATGGTTTATAATGAGTTGGATAGGTGAGATATGGTCTTCAAAACTTATTAAATAAAAATATTATAAATTATTTTTAAAAATTAAATTAAGAAATAATTAGTCATAAATGATTAATTAGTTTAAACAAGGTGTAAGAAGAAATTTTATTAACTTGTTTGACTAAAAACAAAGGTAATTAAGATAAGTTAAAAATAAAAAGTCTTCCCACTTGTCCAAGTGGTAATGGGTATATTTACCACCCTTGGATTAGATGGATTTAAGCTCTCAGATTTAGGGATTCAAAAGGCTCACCATAATACCTTATGGGAAAAATGAAATTTCATAATACAATTTAACCTCATTTATCATTTTTTAATTTTTTTTTTTTAATTTTTTTCTTATAGGTTTAGAGATGGAGGATTTGGATAAAAATATATGGATGATTACAATAAGATTAGTTTATTTCAATACATGATGTGTAAGGCCCCATTTTGTGTAGTGCTTATATTTTACAAAGATGACTATGAAATTATGACTTATATGTTCTGATTATTGAATTATGTTATTAAGTCAAAACCAACTAAAGTCTGCAAGGATTTATGAAACTTTTTCATGTGTTGGGAACCATGAGAAATACCTATTATAAATATTTATTTATTTCTTGCTTATGAAATAATGATGCTTACATTTCTTTATGTAATGGCTCTTTATGAAATTTGATTATATCTATGAGATATATTAACTTATATCATGTTGAACTATTGCTTTTAAGATTATGAAATGGTAACTACTTATGTATTGGACCATATGAAATTATCTACATGGATTTTGATATTCCATTAATGATTGGTTATGATTAATTGATTGAAATTACATTTTTTTAAATAAATTTCATAACTTTGGCTAGCAGATTGGAGGAATTTGATATGTTCATTGAGTGTGTAGGAATAGGAAAAAGGCCAATGAAATAAAGAGACTATGAAAAATATGGTTTTATCATAAAATAAATTTACCCTTAAACCATTATTATACCCATGTTAAGTGATCAGTTGCCTGAGTTATCGGTCATCACCTTTCCTAACATAGCATATGTTTTAAGTGGATAGTCTTTAAAATTTATTAGTGAAACTTGTTGTATTATGATCATTTGATATTTATGCTAATGTCTATATTATCTAATGGTTGACTGATATATCTTACATTGTTTTTGCCTTAGACTAGAATCAAATGGGAAAATAGGTAAGTGAATATATGAAGCAACCAATAAAGCTTGTAAGAGCTGGCATGTGCCTGAATTAGACATGGAAGAAAATGTCCCTTGGTGGTTAGATAACTATCATAGTCTCTTTTTAGTAGTCAAAATCTTTGAGTTCAATATTTTTTTCCAAAAATCAATAGAAACAATGTTAAGAAAATAGAGAAGAATAATTAGGAATTGGGAAAAGAACGGGTTAGGAATGTTGAGCCTAGACATTTGGAGGATAACACCTAGGTGGTATTAGAGTCAATAGATGGGTTTTATATTGATTTATATTTTTATTTTATTTCCTTGGAATGAAATTATTTTTTTCTTTGATTGACTCCCTTTTGCTTTCAAGAAAATCAGACCACTTGGTTTATTCTATCTGTTTTATTGACTTATCCATGGTTGAGCATCAATTGTGATGGTGTGCTTATAATTTGAAGACCTTAGAGAGGTTATTCTTCATTATTTTCATGAATTTATTCTCTCCTTATGTGCATATTTTTATATGTTATTATGACACTAAGTGATGGTGGTTTTTGAGCATTACCTTCATATTGGTAGTGTATCAACGTCCTCTTTTGCTAGGTATGGTGGAAGGTGGTTTTATCCTTCCATGAATTTCATGATAGTAACATGTCAAAGTGTTTATTTTTGGGCATGAAGTAAGGTTTTTTGACCCTTAATTGGAAATCATAGTGGTATTAGTTTAATTCCTCCTATGCCAGTCATGGTGGTAGGTTTTTTAACTCTCCCATGAATATTGGTAGGAAGTAATAAAGTGAGACATACTCTTACTACTCCAATATTTTAGGAGACCTTGTTATGTTATAAAAACTTACCTATTATTATATTATTGAATTATTTTCTTCACTTGATTGATCATTTGAATTGTTGTTTATCTTTTATTTGGGATTGGGAGTCTCTCTAGGTAAAACCAATAATTTGTAGAGTAGGTAGTGCATGTTTTTTCCTTTGTGATAAGATACCCTTTATTAGATACCCATACATGACTTTACCAATTGATATAAACATAATAAAAGTTAGGATTATCAATTTTGAGGGTGTTTAAAGTAGAAGATTAATGATGATAAAAGGTTGGGTAATGAGCCTTCCTTCTTATGGTCATAAAATGCATGGGGGTAGATGAGGAACATCATGGAATACCACTTGGTCCTTATTTACTTAACTAAACTAAGAGATGTAATTTTTGTTTATATAATAAATAAATGAAATTTGATTTTTTATATTACTTTGGTAGCTAGTCTATTTTTAATAATAGAAATGGCTTGGGAATTATTCAAGTACGGATAAAGGCTAATGTTGTCTTTGTGTTGAACCATATTTATATTTTAAACCTTTGGAAGGAGTTGTTATGTAAAGAAAGATCTTGGGCCTTATATTTTTTATAATAAATGACATTGATTTTTTTAATGAAATCTCTATTATATGTGTATATCTTTCTTTTAACTCTGTATGGTTTATTTATTGAATCAAGCTTGTGCAAGGTTAAGTTAAATACAATCATTAAGATATGGATTGCTATTTGGAATAATAATATAAATATTTCATTGAATATTTTGATGTTGTTTTTGAAAAATTTTGGTCACCATGGAGTAGCATCTAAATTCATCTCAAAGCTTTAGGATCAATAGGGAAGGCCTATTAAATGTTTAAGTTGAAGTTAGGCAAAAGGGGTTAAGTCAAAAGGGAAAAAAGACAACATATTCTCAAAATTTGGCCTTCACACTCTTTGGAATAAATGAGTTGGAGGTTTTACAAAGATGTAGTATAAAAAAGTTTTATAGACTTCATGAAGGTCACATAGAAGTACAAAAACTCAAGAGCATGGAAGCTCAAGAAACCTAGAGGTTAAATATTTAGAAAAATGTTTAAGTCTTAAAAGGACTTTGAAAGTGAAAAAGTGTAGAGGTCTTTAAAGCATGAAAGTGTGGATGTATTTTAATCATGGAAGCATGAAGGTATTCGATGCATATAAGTTTGGAATCTCTAGGGCATTAAAATCTCAAGATAAAAGTCAATCCCCCATGGTTATGATGCCCCAAAGAAAATCCATGTCGTGGCTCTCTACAAACATGAAATATCAGAGCCATTGACCATTTTCCTTGAGTGTAGATATCCAAGGGGATGACACATGGTAGTGATTAAGCCAAAGGAACAAAGGACCTAGGTGGAAATATAGAGGCCATATGGATATGAGGTTGATAAAAGAGAAATATGAAGCTAAAGCCCATGGATGCTGATGAGCCACCAAGTGGAAAAATTAGAACTTGAAGGAATAGAGTCAATAAAAAATAAAGGAAAATGTTATCAAAATGAAGACATGTGGTAGTGATGACTTCACTATCATAATATCCTAAATTTGATTCATTGTCAAGCCATCAAGACCATTAAAAATAAGATTTATAAAATCCAAATATGGTGGCACAAAGATCACATAACTTTAAGATGAGTGACAAGTTGGAGAATGTTACAGTTGACATAGTGAATTGGCTTGAGCCCAAATCTATAGAATTTAATGCAAATTTATCTAGCATGACAAGATCATGGTTGGAGCATACATGACAAGGGAGTGTCTTAATGATGATCATGGCATCAAATTTTATGAGGGGTAACATTGAAATAAAAAATGGTGGAATTAAGGATAAATATTCCAAGGCAAGTAATTCAAAGAGATATACAACCACATTTCTATGCATGGAAGCTTGTAAATTTAGTTATGGCCATTGAGAAATTAAAGATTGGTTACTACACAACCAATGAAAGACTATGTTGATCTGAAAAGTTTAGGTTTGAGGCAATCAACACCATTAATCGAGGATATAATCAAGATAATAATTAACTTTGGCCATCTCTATTTGATTTGTAGAGAAATTATGTGTCTCAAATTCTAATATTCATTAAATTTTCTCATATGTATTTTTCATTGTAATCAAGGACCCGTGAGCTTCCCATTGCCTATAAAATCTAAGACCTTAGATTCTAAAAATATTGACATTTTTTTAGCATAGTAATTCTACCAAAAGTTTCCCTCCTGAGCCCTTTACCACTTGAGCCTTGAATTTTAATGAGAATTGAGTTCACCTCATTTCTTTCTTCTTTCATTCTATGTGCATCTTGTGGTTTATTGATATTTCCCTTTGGATGATATTTTTCCCTTTCATTTCCATCGATTCTCCAACACCTCTATGCAAAACTTGGATTTCTCTTTCAGGTTGTATGTTTTGTGTATATAAATCTATATGGATGCCACTTGTGGATCATTCATCATCCCTCTTGATATTTTTTCATGTCCTACACCTCCATGCAAAATATTCATGCTTCATTTTGAAGTTTGTGTGATATTTTTTCATCCTCTAAGATTTATAGTGTGTTATTCAAGGCCTATAGAGGTGCTCTATCTAGTCTTGGTGCATCACCATTATTTCCTTTTTAGCAACCCCTCTCTCTTTTTCCCTTAGAATATTTTAGAATTAGAATTATATTTATATTTCCATTTAGATATTTTAGGATTGCATGTTGATCCTAAATTAGATTCACTTATATTAGAATAAAGTTGGCCTTTTCCATAGGTTCATCCTAAGAAGTGCAAGTGTCTCACACTTTAGGGGATGATCCCATTATTCCACTGAACCAATTATTCCAATTCAATGGGTGAAAAAATTGAGTGATAATAGTTTTTGGCACACATGATGGGACCACATCAATTATTTAACTAACAATTTAGTTATATTCTTGGTCAATAGTTTTCAATACAATATATAGAGCACCTGATGACTCCAATTATTTCTATTTTGCAAATATGAGTGATTCATATATATACCAAGATAAATGAGATCATATTCAAGGTAATCTTCCCTAAGAGCTTAGTCTAACCCTCAATTGGGTAGATTTCCCCTACTCAGAGGAAGGTTATTTCCTATTAACTTCATGGATACCCAAAGAAATGAAATATTTATTCCTTTTAATGGAGGTAGTCCTTTGGATCTATCTCAATATGATGAAATTATAGTTAAATAACTTAATATCTTATCATGTTTTATTGATGAGAATGAAACCACCCCTATAGGGAACACATAATATATTGCCAATATCTACTTAGTCCATAATGTCACCAAATATAATGTAGAAATTAGGATAATTTTTTGGAGAGTTGTTATTATGTCATATAAGTGTCCAAGTGAGTGGATGAAGTGATTTTCTAGTCTAAGTGACAATGAGAAAGTGTGCAATGTGCTTGTTCTAATATGCTCGAAGTATGTTTAGCTGATCTTTAGTTTTGGCATGGTTTAAGATGATTAGGGATGAGTCTAAAGTATTGATCATGTGAAATGGGTCCTATCAGAGGTCATGGATGCATTTATTTCTTGTGTTCATAAGTGTAATTCATCTGGTAGTCCATAGTTTTCATCTAGACATTTTAGGTCTAATGGTAAAAATATAGGTAGGTAGTTGGATGACATCCTAATTTCCCTAAGTAGATGAGTGGGTCATATTGTTCTGATCAAATTAGTCTTAATTTAATATGGTCCAAGTCTCAAGTCCAGAAATGAAGTTAAACTAGAGATATGTGTATGCAAATTTGGGTTCCTAGGCATTTTGATAGTGTTTTCTATGTTCAAACAGAGCCAAGTAAGCAGTTTAGTGACATCATATCTCACACATATGAAAGTTTTAGGAGAAGATTTATCTATGGATGAATTATACTATGAGATAATTTAATATTAACTAATTCTCATGTCATGCAAATAAGTGTGACAAAATATATACAAGTGCAAAGTTGGGCTCTTGGCAGTTTGACAGTGTTTTCCCATACATAGCCAAATTTGCATGTGGCAAGAAAAGCTAAGTAGGCATTTTGATGTAGTCATATTTCACATGTGTGGTATTTTTAAAATGATTTGATAATATGGGTTTATTAAGTTTTTATCCTATTTTATATTATCTAATTTTTAGGTAATGCAATGAAGCACATCAAAAGATATGTGTGTGAAAAGTTGGCCATCCAGATAGTTCTAATCATTGTTGGATCTATGGTAGAAAAATCTAAATGAGTAAATTAATGGAATTATATATCACATGCATAAGGGTTATAGGAGTAGATTGATATATTTTTGTATTTTTACATGTGAGGAGATCATATGGTCCAAGTTTTAGATCATGCATCTTAATGTAGTAAAAGTTAATAAGGTCCAAAGTTAGCCTTCTAGGTAGATTACAATGGTTCCCATACTTAGTCAATTTTGCAAGAGATAAAGATCAAGACCAAATGAAGATATGAAGGTAATATGGTATTTATAAAAATATATATAAATGGTTCATATTGAGATATATGAGTTTAAAGTGTTTGAGGTTTAATGTTGAGAAAAGATAAAGGATAAGGATCAAATGGTTCATGTGTAATCATAGAGATTGATCTAATGACATGAGTAGAGTGAAAATGATCAAAGTGATAGTTATTTATCATTGTTAAAGACTAAACTCCTTAAAATAATATTGATGGTGTATTATTTATCTAAATAATGAGGACACAAGATGATGGCAAGATGTTTGAAGTTTAATTGTGATTGCTTGAATTCAAATATTTGAATTTAACAAAGGAAAGATTGGTGTCTAGTTTTTCGGTCATATCTTTTGATACAAGTAGAATTTGCTCATAGTGCAAAAATAAAATTTGTATAGGGATCTAAGGATCATATGTAAATATATATTTTAATGTTGGAAAATGTGTACAGTCAAATATATGAAGGTTTAAAGTTAACTATGTGTTTGACCATAGACTGTAAGTGACTTGAGAAGGATAATTAAGCTTGTGTTGATGTTGTTTCAATATTTCATGATGAATTAGCCATTAGAGAGTATTTTAGACTCCATTAGGTTCATTTATATGTATTTTTTAGTTGTGATAAATATATATTGAGTATGAACAATGTTTAATAAGTTGACTATATGTTTATTCATGGTGTTCCTATGTACAGGGTCATTGTTTGAGTTGATTGAGCATACACATAGGTGAGCAAAGATAACTGTGACCATTTGAAGATGACTAAAGGGTCATGTGGAGTGGACCTATGTAATTTAGAGTGGTTATATGTTCTTTTTTTTTCTTGATGAAGTGCTAAATAGGTGAATAGGTCTCCATGAGACCTATAAAGGATACAAGGGCCTAATTAAAAGATGTAATTGCCTAAGGGTGACCCATGGGTGCTATGGCCAACTTATATGGATGGTATTGAGATGTATCTTGATTTTATATATGCCTTAAAGTTTAAAACATGCATATTTTCTGACCAAGATGGTGATGATCACGAATGCTCTATAAATAGTGAAACTAAATGTGATGGTTTCTAGACTTTAAAGAAGTGTGTATGTGAGAGTTATGGAGCGAAAGAAAGGGTGTATTCCTAGTGGTTGATTTTAAGAGTAGAATATATTTAGGAATATGTGTATGACATTTATGTCATAATTATATTGGTATAATAGTACTCTTATAGGTTGAGGATGAGCGAAGAGATCTAGGGTGATCCAAAAGGATGCTTTGGATGCTTTGATTGTGAAAAGTTGAAGAGAGGTGATATAATTTATATCTCCATTATATTGGTAGTTAATAAGTGTTTAGAGTATGTTATATTCATAGGTTTTATTGTGGCTACTCAACATGTAGGGGTTTTAGCCTCCTTGTAAGGTGAAGCTTGGTAAAACTCTAGTTGTTATGGTTACTCATCTTGACAGGAGTTGTATCACCTTATGGGATTGTATTCACACTAAATAAGGGATGGTAGTTCCTTGATTAGTTTCATAAAGTCCAAATTGGTTCTTGTTATTATATATTAGTAGTCCAATTTTAGGTTTTAGTGGGTTTTCTCCCCCAAGAGGGTTTCCCACATATGTCATGTGTTATGTTCTTGATATTGTATTGTATCTCTTGTTCATTACAATGAATTATGTGTATGCTTAATAAATTCTTGTGGTAACCAATTACAAGTTTTGAAAGGTTTTAAATTTAAGTTAAATTATCTAGGCTAAAACATTCATCCCACTCTTGGTGATTATACTTATAAAAATTGGTTTTAGAGTAGGTCCTTTGGTAAAGGCTTGAAAACTTGAAGGTGATCTAAGGTACAATATGGGTAGTCATCAAGGAGGTTTATATAATAAGAAATAACTAATGTTTATAGATCCAATTATGTTTTTTGGAGTTTAAGGATGACCTACATCATGTCCCTAGGGTTTGAAATTTGGCAATTTATTGTGGATGGTTATTCTACACCTACTATTCCTCCATGCAGTGTTACAAATAAGAAGTTATTTGAGAATAATTATAAGGAAATGAATGATATTACTTTTGTTCTTTCAGAGACTGAATACATCAAGTTAATCCATTATACACATGCCATGAAAAATGTGGGAAAAATTGAAGACTATTTATGAAAGAGACTCAAAAGATAAGTTGGCAAAGTTACAGACTCATTGAAGACAATTTGAGAGTCTAAAGATGAAGGAAGAAGATGATGTGGAATCTTTTATATAGAGAGTTGATGAGATTAGGAACATCATCAAAGGTATTTGAGATAATCTTGAATAATTTAATATAATTTAAAATGTATTAAGTTATCTATCTATCAAGTTTTATTTAAAAGTGTCTACTGTAGAAGAAAGTCATGATCTTACTATGTTGAATATGGATGAATTGCATGGCATCCTTACTACCTATGAGATGAGAATAAATGATGATATACCACCAAATAAGGAAGTAAAATTCAAGATATAGATGAAGCCTAAGAATAAGTTCCAAGGTAAGAAACCCAAGAAATATGAAATTTTTGATAATAATGAGGATGAACTGATTTCTTTGTTTATAAGGAAATTAAAAATAGGTTTATGTAAGTATAAGTGTAAAATACCCTTAAAATTATTCAATTATGGAGAGATTGGACATATTGATAGAAAGTTCCCTCATAAGCATCATGATGAATAACATGGTGAAGACCAAGTTTAAAACAAGAAGACATACATGTTTGATAAAAGGAAGAAAGTATTCAAAAATTATAACAAAAATAAGAAGTCCTTCAAGAATAATAAGAGTCTCTACACCAAAGAAGATTGTAGCTCATTATATGAGAGTGAAGATAGTGGCTCAAAGTATGATCATGAAGATGATTGTCCTATTAAAGATGAACCCCTATTCATGGCTGAGGAAGGAAGTTACTCATATCAAAAGGAGTCTAATTGGAGAGATTTAGATGTTGATAGAGATGAGGTGGACTATGAGACTAAATTTATGAATGCCCTTAAAGATCTAAATATTGAGAAAAATATTAATAAGAAGATGAAGTCACAATTTAAGGACTATGAGGATAAATTTAGTGTATGAAGAAATAATGAATGAAGACACCAAGAAACATGAAGATATGGTCAAGCATCTCAGTTGTTAATTGGAAATCCTATCTACAAGAATGAAAGCTAAAAAAATGAATGTTTAAGGAATGTAATTGAAAATGAGTCATTGATATCTGAGTTAGAGAAGACATATATTAAGGTGAAGTCATTTATGAGATTTAAAAAGAGCTCAAGTGATCTAGACAATATTCTAAATGATTGAAAGCATGCAAGTGATAGAATTAGTCTTGGATACAAAGAAGAACTAAAGAATTCAACTCAAGACAATATGAAGACTAATGTGAACAAGAGTAATCTAAATTTGAAGACAAATCATCAGATAAGGAATGAAGGTGATAGAAAACTAAAAACAAATCAGATTAGAAAACCAAATGCCATGAGGTATCCAAGTTTCCATGGTTACTATTACACATGTAATCAATTTGGGCATAGAGCTAGAGAATGCAAGAGACCTATTAGAAATGAGTTTTTTATGGAACTATGATCAGGGACACTTTTCTAATCAATGTCCAAATAAGGTAAGGCAAGGTGAGTCTTTTAAAAATAAAGAGTATGTTTTAGTTGTTATGAAATAGGACACATTACACGATTTTGTCCATATCAGGTATAGCAAGTTGAGTTCACTTCAAAAGAAATGGTTTGCTACATCTGTGAGAAGATTGGTCACATTTCTAGATTATGCAAGCAAAGGTCATTAAATCAAAATGAGTTCAATAAGGATCTTAGAGTGTAAGGAAGAAGGAAAGTTAACTCATAGAAACCAATGGTGGTAAGTATGAGTCATGATGGGTCTGCTGGTCCAAGCAATCTATTTTCTATGGTGGAAAATGCTATAGAAGTTAAATAGTTTCAAGGGCTCTTATTGTCTGCTCATGTTTTGGATAAAGAGACCAAGCTCAAGAAGAGGACCAAGGTACTAGTTAAGGCTAGTTCTAAGGTGGGTATGGTTCTAAGTGAACATCCTACTATTGTTGAGCAAGTTTTATGCAAATAACATTAGTTTTTTGTGCCTAGTGAAGAGGTTACAAACTAAAAGGAATATACTTTAGTTGAGAAGGTATGTCATGAATACTTGTTGTCTCCAGGTATTATCAAATCAAGATTAGAAGAGAAAGAGAGTATTGTAGTAGATGAATGAGTTAGTTTTCTTAAGCCTAAAAAGAAGAATAATAACTACAAGTATTAGATGACCAAGGAGGAGATGGAATATGAAGAGATGTGGGCAACTCTTGATTTCACACCATTTTAGGACATTGTGAAGTAGGGTGTCTTTGCTTATGCTTCTTAGGAGATATCTTTGTTATGGAAAATCAAGTTTGTATACTCAAGATCACAATGACAAATTAGTAAAAAGTTATGTTTATTTTTTTGTATTTTAGACCAATGTTATTTTGGTATAGAATTGATGATCCTATGTTATAGGAATTGTGTTGATCATTAGAAGGTCATTGGTTAAGATAAGCAACAAGTTCATGAGCTTATTTCAAAGGTTTGAAAAGGAGCTATTATGAAGGGTAAAAATGGGTGTTTCTAGATAGATTAATGAGATTGATTTAATTTCAAGAAGAGTTTGATTCTCAAAAATGTCTATTAACCTTATTTTAGCTTGTTCCAAGTGGCTTTGTGGTTTGAAAGTATGTTGAAGTCAAATTAAAGTTTTTTTGAGTGCTATCAATTTTGTAAGATTTGGATTAAGGGTAAGCAAGTCTAAAATGGGTTATAGGATGTATAGGTTTCCAAATATGTGGAAGATAAAATTTTGGTCATGTCTCTAGGTGTGTAAGAAGTTTTAGAGGAGGGTGTTGACTAGGAGGTTTGTTGACTTTGTTTGTTTTAAGATTCTAGGGTTTTGGGCTCAACTAGAAAAGTGTGTTTCCTTATGAGTTGAGATATTAGGATTATTAATAGGTTGAATAGGAAAAATTTATTGTCATATCAATCTTCAAATAGATATGAAGGTTTTTGGATTTCAATTTATTTAAGTTTTTGTCAAATTGGAGGCCTAATTAGCTACTGGGTGTGAAGGAAGTATGCTACAAATTATGAGATAGGTGATGTAAGATGGTGTAATTAAGGGGTTATATGAGATTTATCTATATATGAATTTTCATATCTTGAAGTTGTGTATAAATAAAGTTGTGGGCTCTACAAGTTCCAAGTAGGGCTACAAAGAGACTAGACATGCCTAGTGTGAAGAAGAGTGCTTTTTGCTCAGTTCATCTAAAAAGATTAAGGTATGTATGTTTCAAGGTGATTTTTTAGTTTGGTTTATAACATGTTTCCTATTTGGTGAGTGGAATGAAGTTTTTTTGGATGATCCTTGAGGTGGCTTAAGAGAGAAGGCTAGTAAGCCTATGTGGTGATTCTTCATGGTGTGTGGAGATCTAAAGATGCTCAAGAGGTGAAATGAATAAACTAAATTAGGGAAAGTCCACTTCAGATGTTTTTTGGTGATTTTAATAATATTTAAGTATTTTTTGGGATCTTTATTCATTGGTTGTAGTGCTTGGTTGGAGAAGAATGCTAACATGTAGCAAGAAGGATGTTGTTAAGGCAAGAAGAGGTAGGATCAAAGTAAGGGGGAGTTTTTAATATATTTATAATATGGTATAATCCTATTGGTATTATTTTAAGGTCATTAGGATCAGTTGGTACCCACTCTATAATTGTGTTAAAGGGGAGAAATTTCATATTTTTTAGAGTGCGTGAAGAGAGAAAAAGAAGGTGAGTTGTATATTATTTTACAATGGGTATTGAAATCAATGACAAAGGCGGATATTTTTGGAGAGTTTTTAGTGATATCATATAAGTTTCTATGTGATTGGATGAAGTTCCTTGATATTCTAAGTGATAATGACAAAGTGTGCAAAGTGCTTGTCCTAGTATGCTTGAAGTATGCTTGGTTGATCTTCAATTTTGGCACGGTTTGAGATGATTAGGGATGAGTCTAAATTATTGATCATATATAAGGGGTCCTATTAGAGGTTAAGGATGTATTGAGTGATTATGTTCATAATTTTAATTTTTTTGGTAGTCCATATTTTTAATCTATACATTTAGGGTCTAATGGCAGAAAATTTGGGTAAGTAGTCTGATGACATCAAATTACCATGTGCAGATGAGTCAGGGGGAGTTGGTCATATGGTTGTGATAAAATTAGTCCCAAGTTTATATGATCCAAGTCTCAAGTCATGTGATTAATCTCATCCAAATATATGTGTAAGTAAATTTGGTCTCCCAAACATTTTGATAGTGTTTTCTATGTCCAAAAAGAGTTGAGTATGCAGTTTGGTGATGTCATATCTCACACATATGAAAAATTCAAGAGTAGATTGATATATTGATTAATTCCTATATGAGATAATATTTTATGAGATAAATATTAGGTCATATGATTGAGTTGAAAAAATATATTCAAGTGCAAATTCGGGCTCCCAGACAGTTTGACAATGTTTTCCCATAACCAAATTTGTATGTGGCAAGAAAAGTTAAGTAGGCATTTGGATGTCATCATATTTCACATGTGTGGTAGTTTCATAATGAGTTGATCATATATTTTTGTTTATTATTATTCCTAGTTATTATGTGATATGTTTTAGGTCATGCAATGAAACACATCAAAAGATATGCATGTGCAAAGTTGGCCTTCTAGGCATAATTGGCTCTATGGTAGAAGTTTCTAAGTGAGCATATTAATGGGATTATATCTCATACACATGATGGTTATAGGAGTATATTTATATATGGTTGGATTATAATATGTGATAATATCATATGGTATAATTTTTAGATCATGCATTGTATCACAATAAAAGTTATTAAGGTCCAAAGTTAGCCTTTCAGGTAGATTGCAATGGTTCCCATACTTAGTCAATTTTACAAGAGATAAATATCAAGACCAAATGAAGATCTGATGATAAGTGAGTGTTCATAAAAATGCTTATTAATGGTGTGTATTGATAGAGATGATTTAAACTTTTTCAAGGTTTAACGCTAAGCAAAGGTAAAGAATAAGGATCAAATAGTTCACATGTAATCATACAAATTGATCTAATGGCATGAGTGGAGTCAAAGTGGTTAAAGTGCCAATTGTTTAAAATCATTAAAGATCAAGATAATTATAATAAGATTTATGATGTATGATTGATCTAAGAAGTGAGGACATGAGATGATGGCAAGGTGTTTGAAGTTTAACTGTGACCATTTGAATTCAAATATTTGAATTTAACAAAGGAAAGACTAGTGTTTGGTTTTTGGGCCATATATTTTGATATAGGCAAAATTTTCTCATGTAAAATTAGAATTTTTTATAGGGATCCAAGACACATATATAAATATATATTTTAAGGTTTTAAATTTTGTATAATCAAAGTTATTAAGGTTCAAAGTTGATGGTGTGTTTGACCATGGACTGTAAGTGATTCGAGAAGGATAATTGAGCTTGTGTTGATGTTGTTTTGATTTTTCATGGTAGATTATGTATTGGAAAGTATTATAGAATCCATGAGGTTCATATGCATGGATTTTGGATGTGTGATCAATCTATCTTGAGTATAAATAATGCTTAATAATTCAACTATGTGTTCATTCATGGTGTTCCTATATACAAGGTCATTATTTGAGTTGATTGAGCATACACAAAGGTAAGTAGAGATGTCTATGATAATTTAAGGATGAATAAGGGGTCATTTTGAGTGTACCTATGTAATTTAAAGTGGTCTTATGTTTTTTTTATTGATAAAGTGCTAAATGTGTGAATAGGTCTCCCTATAAGGGCTTCAAAGGCCTAATTGAAAGATGTAGCTACTTAAGGGTGACCCATGGGTGTTATGACCAACCTATGTGGATGGTATTAGGATGTGTATTGATATGATAAATTCCTTAAGGGCTAATTCATTCTTATTAGCTGACCAATATGGTGATGATCATGAATTCTCTATAAATAGTGAAACTAAATGTGATGGTTTCTAGATTTTGAAGAGGTGTGTATGTGAGAGTTATAGAGTGAAGGAAAGGGTGGGTGACTAGTGGATGAGTTGAAGATAAGAATATATTGAGGACTATGTGTATAAACTATAGGTCATAATTTTATTATCAAAATATTACTCTTGCATGTTAAATATGAGTGAAGAGATATAGGGTGATCCAAAAGGATGTTTTAGATGATTTAAGTGTGTAGAGTTGAAGAGATCTGATATACTTTATATCTTTATTAGATTGGTAGGCAATCAATGTTTAGGTGATGTTGTGTTCATAGGTGTTGTTGTGGCTAATCAACATTTATGGGGTTTTAGCCTCCTTTTAAGGTGAAGCTTTCTAAAAGTATAGTTTTTGTGGTTGCTCATCTAGACAGGTGTTGCAGCACCTTATGGGATTGTAGTCTCACTAAATAAGGGATGATAGTTTCTTAATCAGTTGTAGCTAGTCTAAATTGGTTCTTGTTATTATATAATAATAGTCTAATTGAAAGTTCTAGTGGATTTTTTCCCCCAAGATGGTTTCCCACATATATCATGTGTTATGTGCTTGATATTACATTATCTCTCTTATTCATTGATATGAATGATGTGTATGCTTCATGAATGCTTGTGGTAACTGATTAAGAGTTTTGAAATTTTTTAAATTGAATTTAGATTATCTAGGATCATTGATTCACCCCCCCTCTTAGTAATTGTACCTCTAACATACTTTCCTCTTATTTAAAAGTAAAATCCCTCAAATGGTATAAGATTTTAACACCTAACTCTATTCATATCTAGGATGATCTAGGAGAAAAATTGTGTAAGCAATTTGAAGACAAAAGTGACCACTTATCCTTGATGGAACAACTTACCACCATTAAAATATCCCCACATGAACTAATGGTTGATTTTAATTTTAGATACCAAAGAGTCTAGGATATAATACAAACCTTTTTAAATTCATCTCCAAATACTACATTTTTATATTATATAAGGGATCTAAATAGTGATATAGCTATAATGGTCTAATCTATGGGAGGAGGAGTAATCCCTAATGCATATGACATTATTTTTTTGGATGAGAATTATCTAATTCAAGATATAAATATTTCTCAAAGGCCTCCCATGCCTCTCTTTCTAGAGACACCACCCAATTATCATACTACTCAACCTTCATTGGTATTTATCCCTATTACAATCAACCCACCAACTACCTCTTCCACTCTTGGTGAATTACATGAAGTTAAGTCATTAATGAATTTTTTTGGGAATGAGATAGTATACTTAAATAGGAAAAAATCCCCACATTATAGACCTTAATACCTATTTATTCAATCTTACCAACATGCCAGGCTACCTTATCAAAGTAATACACAAGCCCAAGGCTAGCTCACTTACTATATATCACCTAATACATAAAATTATAATAATGATAGAATATATAAGGACCTTTTTCTCATTAAAAACAATATAACCCAATATTATGAGTGGTTATTTCTTTGAAATTAGCCATATAATAAAGCTACCTTCATAAATGGAGTGTTAAATCAAGATTTGATGCTGCAAAGTCTATCATACCTTTACAAGCAACCAAAATAATCAACTTCATAGAGGGAATAAGTGCATGAAGAGGCCTACATGTAGGTAGATGAAGCCATTTTGGTAAATTGGTAGGATAATGACTTCATTATCATAAATTAGAACCAAGTACCATATGCAATCAACAATCTAGTGGCCTATAATACACGGTTTAAAAGAAGGGTAATGGAGGGTGAGAAATCTCCCTCAATAGGCCAAAATTCTACTTCATAAGTTCCACATGAAGTTTACAAATAGAAAGTGACTCCCACTACCATCCAAGCACAAATAGATCAACCTACTCAAAAGGAGAATCAACCCCAATCTAGGCATCACACTAAGGAGGAGATTGTTATCCCAAAATTTTAGATGAAAGGAACTCAAATTCCATTCAACATAGTGGAAAAAATGAATAAAACGAGCTTGAATGTGACTATGTGGGTGGAGGGGGGGTGCTATTCATTACTTATCAATGGAATTTATTATAGGAGGCATTGAAGAAATTTCATCCTCATCAACAAGTAAAGGCCTCTCCAACTATTTTCATAAGCTCGTGTCAAGTAAGGGAAGGAGATCTTAGCAAAAGAAATAATACACCATTATTCTATATCTCCATGATCATAGGTAATAACCTTATCCATAAATGTATGATTGATTCATGTGAAATTAGCTTAGTCATGCCCAAGAAGATAGTTGATATGCTAGGTATAGTGTATACCTAAATTACAAAATGAGTTATTTATCTAGATCGAAGAAATTGAGAACTATGGGGGTTATTAGAGGCTTAAATATTACCTTGCATTCATGACATAACCTCTCCATTACCCAAGACAAATTTTTTATAGACATTCCTCACTTTTTTCCATTTATCTTTCAAGAGGATTTATTGTAAAAATGGGTGGGTACTTATTATCTGACTAGTCACACATGCTAATGAGGACTAGATATGGAACCAAGGTGATTATCAAGGCTGAGCCTATTTGTAGAGATCCTATAGATCCATACTCACCCAATATCATCAACATGAACTATACTATGCATGACCTTGAATATGGTTTAGTCCTGCATGAGACTAACACACCTCTAGAAGAAGTCCTAGATGTAAAACTAGAGGACTAGGATGATGAGCATTATGTATATAATCCATCTAATTATATGGAGGAAATAAGACTAGGTAATTACTACATCCTTGAGGATGATTTTTTGGTATCAAACCTCATGAAAACTTGAGAAGACCTTGAAGGCACATGGAAGATATATTTTGATGGCTCTAGAAGTATAAATGGTGTAGGTGTAGGAATTTTATTTCTCTCCTCAAAAAGAGAAATAAATTCATGCATATAGGCTTAAATTTATTTGCACCAACAATGTGACTAAATATAAGGCACTAACCCAAGGCCTCCAATTGGTGCAAGATAAAGGAATTAAGATATTACAAGTGTTTGGGGATATTGATCTCATTGTAAATTAGGTGAGAACCCAAAATGCATCCAAGAACAACTTGATAAATGCCTATAAACATAGAGTCTAGAAACTCATTGAAAGTTTAGATGATTTTAACATATAATATATGTCAAGGAATAAAACTATTGATGTAAATAGGATTTCTATGGTAGGCTCTCATTATTACCTCCCTATTAATGTTTTGATAGATTCAAGATGGCTTGTCAAGCTTATAGTTAGACCTACAATACATGATAATGATACTAATTGGTTATTGTTCAAGAATGATGAGCATTCATTAATTTTATACAAGAGGAGGTAAGTTTTCTACCAAAAACTAGTCAGGGTTGTAGACACAGTATGAGGATAAAATAATTCAATTAAAAACAAAGAAGATACCTAATGGATTGGTCACACTAGATAACATATTCAACTCTGATGATTAGTTCAAAGGTAAGAATAAGAACGTGATGATAAAGAAATAAAATTGCTAACAAGTTGTCATTTCCAATCATAAACTCCTATGATATGGAAATGTATGCACTCATCCAAAAAAATGGTTTATTCACCTTTTTATGTAAACTATGGGGATATATTCACATGGATTTACCAAGATATTAAAGGTTTTTACCAAGCCTTGGCCTAACATACAATCAAGTTAGACCCTGATGCCAAGTCAGTTAGGCAAAAGTAAAAGCCTAAAAATCCCAAATTAGAACTGATGATGAGAAATGAACTAACCAAGTTCATAGAGGCTAATATCATATTCTCAATTAAACACTCCTCTTGGGTAGCTAATTTAGTCCTAGTGATAAAAAAATAGAGAGATCAAGATGTGTATGGATTTTAGGGACGTAAATAGAGCATCCCTCAAGGATCACTATCACATTCCACCCATTGAATAGATCCTCCAAATAGTAGTAGAGGCAAAAATATTTTCACTTCTTGATGGCTACTCAGGCTCTAATCAAATATTGGTGCAAGAGTTTGGTTAGTTTAATACAACCTTTACCACTAAATGAGGTACCTATGCATATAAGAAGATGCCTTTCAGACTAATCAACACTATTGCAACCTTCTAAAGAGATATGAATATGGACTTTAGGGCCTAATAAATGAAATGATCCTAGTTTACCTTAATGATATCACTATTTTCTAGAAATTTTTAGTTGATCACTTGAATCATTTGAATTAAGTCTTTAATAAATGTAGATAGTTTGGGGTATCATTAAACCCAAAAAAGTGTGTATTTATGAATCATGAAGGTAAATTATTAGGGCACATTATTTATAAGGATAGATTGGATATTGAACCATAAATATTAGAAGCCATCATATCCCTTTCTCTACCAACCCACAAGAAAATCCTCCAAAGCTTTTTGGGAAAGATAAAATTTGTGAGAAGGTTTATACCAAACTTTGCTTCATTGGTCAAGCCACTTACCTCTATGTTCAATAAGAGTTTCCATTTCATCTAGATAACAAAAGGTAAGGATGGATTTAAATTAATAAAAATAAGAATATACCAATCCCCCACACTTATGAATCCATGCTATGATAAGAGTTTCATCCTCTATGCTCTTAGAGGAGATGAAAACATCTTAGTAATCTCAGTACAAAAAAATAGTGACAAAATAGATCAGCCTATTGATTTCTTCAATCAAGTGCTTAAATATTATGAATAAATATATAGCTTCATGTAAAAAAAAGTGTTGGATGTGATTAGAGAATTGAAGAAATTCAGACACATGCTCTCTAATAACAAGATTCAACTGATGGTGTCACATCTAGGTGTGAAAGAGTTTCTGTTAAGAATAGATATCAATGGAAAAAAGTTGGTTGGATCTCCAAGGTGTTATAATATGATATTGACATCAAAATCACTAGGATGTTAAGGGGAAAATGATTGTGTGAATAATTAGCATTTAATCTAGAATCTGAAGGTAAAACAGTTCTTATAATGCAAGAAGAACTAGTTAATCCTGATTTTCCTAATTGTTGGACTTAGAACATGAAGGATTTTATCCAATCAAGTGAGTATCCACAATGTCTTGACTATTAAAAAAGGAAAAATTTAAATTTTTAATCTATTCATTATGTGCTTATCAATGATGTGTTGTTTATAAAAAACACCAATGGAGTTCTTCTAAGATGTATAAAACAAAATGAGATTGGCAAGATCCTTCAGGAGTTCTATGATGGATTATTGGGAGAAAAATATTCACCTAAAACCACTACTATAAAAATCATGAAGGTTAATTATTATTGGCAAAGTCTATTCAAATATGCTCACAAATGGGTGATAAGCTGCAAGAAATGTACCTTTTTAATATGCAAATAACGTCTAATAACTCTTCTACTTCACCCAATCAAAGTTGATCATCCTTTTTCTTAGTGGGGTCTAGTTTTCATTGGAATGATTAACCCTCTTTCAAGTGTTGGACACAAGTGGATTCTCATATCCTCAAACTATTCCATAATATAGATAGAGGAAGTGGTCCTCAAAGAAGTAAATGAAATATCCATCTTGGATTTCTATGAAATAATTGTGACTAGATTTGGTGTTTTAACCACCATTATCTTAGACAACACTATGGATTTTATAGGGACCAAAATTAGTTAGTGGGAATTCAAAAATAACATCTATTTGATAATTTACTCAAATTATTACCTACAAGGTAATGATTTGGCTAAGCCAACCAATAAAAACCTGATACACATCATCAAGTGAACCATGGAAGAGAAATAAATAACTTGGCATGCATAGCTCAAAGTATCCATGTGGGAAAATTAGTGAGGTATAGATTTCATTGAAATGATTAACCCTCCTTCAAGTTTGGACATAAGTGGATTATCATAGCCTCAAACTATTTCACAATATGGACAGAGGTAGTGGTCCTCAAAGAATCAAATGGAACATCCATCTTGGATTATTATGAAAGAATTGTGACTAAATTTGGTGTTCTAGCCACCATTATCTCAAAAAACTCTATGGATTTTATTAGGACCAAAATAAGTGAGTGGGAAATCAAACATAACATCTATTTGAGTGTTTACTCAAATTATTACCTGCAAGGTAATGGTTTGGCTAAGTTGACCAATAAAAACCTGATCCACATCATCAAGTGAACCATGGAAGAGAATTAAAGGACTTGGCATGCATAGCTCAAAGTGTCCATGTGGGAAAATATGATAATGCAAAGAGGAAAATAGGTAATTATCCCTTTATATTAGTATATGGGAGAGAGGCTAGTTTACTTATGTCACTTGAATTACCTTAACCAGATCTTGCACATCAGCTAGAACTAATTTAAAATGATCGTATGATTATAAAACTAGCTAAACTAATGGAGAGAGAAGAGACTATAGGACAAGTGATGCATACCTTGAATCTTCAACAAGTCTAAATAAAGATAACCCTTAATAATAAGGATACACACACACACACACACGTATGTATATATGTATTTATGTGTGTGTGTATGTATACATATATAT
>JARHVA010002685.1:1132500-1157500 GCA_037957365.1 Torreya grandis
AACTCAAATTAAATGTTTAATTCACTTTCCATGACCCCTAATAATTTTATAGTCCAAATTTGAGGATCTAAGACCTTGTACAAATGGGTGAACCAAGAAATAGCCAAAACCCTAGCTTAGATGCATGTTCAAGCATGATAAGGAATTAGAGTGGTTTATCAAGAAATTTATAGGTTAAAATTATTGATAATGACATTTAAATACCTATATAATCATATTGAAACTTCACAGATTGAATGGAAGCTCTCTAAGAGTATTTGATAGGTCTGCAATTAGGCTTTTAGACAAACTAGTATGACAATCACCATTTTTACTTAAGATAGTGAGTGATTAGCCTCTATATAATCTTTAAATTAATTAATAAAAGGATTTATAGGATCATATCATCTTTAAATGGGTTCATAAGGCCTTATTATTTGATTTGGACACCATCCACCATCTTCTCAACTTACAATTATACCTACAACCACACCTTTTGGGCTATTTTCTATATAGTTTCAGTACACACATGCCAAATGATGGACTGATAAGATTATAAGGAGAGGTATGAATTTTTTTAAGTTATTTAAAGGTTCATATAACTCATTATTAGTGTTTAGATACACTATCTCTCTCATCGGGCTATCACAGGGGTTTATGCGGGGTTTAGAGGAGTTAATTTTCTTAGCAATGGTTCATAAATATAAGGGCATAAAATTATGAAACAATGATACATTTTTGGATTAATGTGATCAATTTAACATCCCTAAATATAAATTTTTTCCATGCATAACCTCCTTCATGTTTCAAGAAAAAGACTATGCCACTTTGAGCTCCTTTTGAGTCTAAAATAGGGTTTTGAGATGTTTGTCATCTTAATGATTGTTCATATAGCATATGAATTTGATCCCTAAAATAATAGAATAAAATTGTATTATAATATTATATTTCACTCCTAAAATATCCATTCTATCCCATGCATTTTATTGATACAACTCCAAGCCTACAAAAATAGCCTCTTAGGCCTACAACCTATAGGTCTCCATTTAAGAGAGTTTTAGAGAAACAAAAGAGGTATTTTGGTGTTTTTGGTGGATTATGAGAACTTAATTGAGGTATATGTAACCTAAAATAACCTATTATATCTTTCTATTTAAGAAGATAAACTCTCTAACCCATTATAATTTGACTTAGTTCCTTGTGAGGGTTTGTAATCAACTTTGTAAAATAAACCCTAATGAACTATTATGCTGACTTTGCTTTAATTTCAAAGCATAGAAATGATTTTAAGATAATTTATATATATTATGAGAACCTTTCACACCATAATTTACTATACAAATCATTAATTTTAATACATCCTTGCATCCCTCCTCTCATGTTTATACCAAAACTCTCTTGGTTGTAGGTATGCATTATTTATCTAGATTGTATTTTTTAGAATGGAGACATTTTCAACATAGTACCTTGTAATTTAACTATATTTAAAAATATTTAAAGGTTATTAATACTTATTTTATCTTAAATATCCCTTGTAAAACCATCTAACATCATCCTATTAGTCTTATCTTTACTTAGGCATAGGACATACCTACAGATGACTAATAGGTCTAATATTCACTTGTTATATGCTTTGCCATCTCTTATTTTACTTGGTTAGTTGTGGTATTGAATATAATTAATTATATTTTTCTGTGACTTTTTCCATGTCTCCAATGATTAAAATTATCTTGAATCATCACCTGAACTCAACATAGTCATGTTTCTTAAAGTCACCTAGTCTATTAGTAAGGAGTCTTCAATAGGCCTAAACACTCTCTCCAATCAAGGAATTTTACGTGTTATGTTTTCATATAAAATTAATCCATTTTAAACCTATTCATAACATATTATAGGGCATCTAAACCTAACCTCCTAATCAACACTTGTTGCATTACATATGAAAAAGAGACCTATAGGTTTGTAGACTTGTAGGTCTACTTTTTGTCATTTATTTTAAGTACCTTTACCATGAATTTATAAAATATTATAATTAAATAGAACCATAAATTATCTCATAACTTTCCTCATGATTTTATGACCCTCATACTACACTGGCAATGCAACATTTATCACCCTTTTATTCAATTTTGTGTTGGCAGACTTCTAACATAGTCCCAAAATTGGAATTATAATAGGTTTAATTTTATGAGTTGGTGATGAGACTTAAAAATTCTTGGAGTTATTATATATGTTTGGGTATGGTTTGGAGAGATTCATTTTTTTTCTTAAAGTCTTTAAATCTTATTGATGTTTTCTTTCAACCTACCTTTTCAAAATAGTGGTAAGCTTGTGGTTTGAACTATCATGATTGAGACCTTTTACATTACACATTTCACATTGAGAGTGATTTAAATTTATTTTACATAATTTAAGACAATATTTATTCCTTTATCCAAACCATCTACTCATAATAAAATATTACAAACTCCAAAGACATTGCCTACAACTTCATTGAGACTTGCACCTAGAACAAATGAAGGTTTTATTCACTCTCCATTTCCACACATGCCAAAAAAATATGGAATATGATATGAGGGGATTATAAATACCCTAAAATATCTTTTAAATCCTTCCATTTGTACCAAAAAAATACAAAATTCATTCAAATGAGAAGGAACCATGATGTTGGGGTTTTGTAGGCAGGTTAGAGGCATATACAATCTTAAGGATTGTTCATAAATGATGAGTAACCAATATAAGAACTATTCCAATATATTTTAAGGAAATTATGAACCCCTCATATGGTAAAATACTCAAGTCCCAAATCTTTTTCCTTTTTATGGAATGAGAAAACCAAAACTACCTTTGTAAGCTTGATAGGGAGCTCATGAAAAGATGAAATGTGTTTTATCTTGAACTTGTGACTTCCTCTAAAGAATGAATTTGGTCCTGTATAGGATGATGGAAGTCATATGAGTTCCTATAAATTAACTTGACCTTGGGAAACCTGTAACTATGCTTCTAAAGAGCCTCTTTTAACACTAAAAATGCCATATCTACTTGGTAAACCATGATGTAACAATGAAATAGGTATTCATGAAGTCCTTTAGACCTATGCAGACCTATTACAACATGCCCATAAATCCTCTTTACAAATACCTACCATTTATTTCAAGATTCACCTCTTAAACATTACAAAAAGCATAATAAAACACTTGAAATGTGTTGTAACATTGTAAAAGAGGTTATAACATATTTTTAGGAACTTATACATACCAAAAAGGAATATAGTGTGACTTGACATGTTCTAAAATACTCAACAATGATTTCTCAATATTTATTACTCTTGTACTAACTTGAAACCTATCATGAAGTGACTAGACAAGCACAAGAATAGAATTGACCATTACATTAAACTTTACAAAACAAACTTAACTTCTCCAAACATGTATAGAATGTTCATGCAAGATGGTAAAAGGGTGAGATGACTTGAGAGACAGTTATGAACCTTTGACACATTTTGAATCAAATTTTTCATATCATGGCATGGATAAACTAACACAAAACAAACATAAGTCAGTACCTTAAACCTATCAAAACTACCTTAAAGTTTGCTAAGTATGACTTGAAAAAGATATTCAAGGTGGTAAATTAAGGTATAGGCTTTATTGGTCAGATTGTTTTTGAACCTCTCTAATGGTATCCAAAAATTGGCTAAAAATAAACATGACATAGAAGCTTTCAAGTGGTAACATTGAAAGCCAAAATGATATAATCAGACCTAAATCTTGTAAGGTATGTAATTTTAAGAGATCTACAATCACACTCCTATACACAAAAGCTTGAAAATTGGGCTATGGCCATTGAGCGATTAAATATTGGTTGATGCAAAACTAATGAGAGAGTGTGTTGATCTGAAAATTTTAAGTTTGAGGTAATTATCACCATGTCTCAAGGATGTAATCATTATCCTAATAAACATTGGCCATCCCTATATGATTTGAAGATAAATTATGTGTCTTGAATTTTGACATTCTTTCAATTTTCTCATATGTATTTCTGATTATAATCATTGACCCTTGGGCTTCCCATTACCTATAAAATCCTTGATCTTGCATTATAAAAAGGTTGACATTTTATGAGAATAGTAATGATGCCAAAACTTTCCTTCCATGATCCCTTTACCACTTGAACCTTGTATTTTAGTGGGAATTTAGTTCACCTCTTTCCTTTATTCTTATATTTTTTATGGATCCTATGGTTTCTTTATCTATGTTTATTGATGATATTTTTACATTTCATTACATCCATTCCCCAGTACCTATATATATAGCTTGGCTTTATCTTGTAAGTTTTATTCTTTGTGCATATGAGTCTACACAAATTCCACTTGTGGATTTATCATCATACCTCTTGATGTTGTATTATCCTAAACCTCCACAGGAAATATTCCTACAATTAAAATGTTTATTTTGAAGTTTGTGTGATATTTTATCATCCTCAAAGATTTGTAGTGTATTCTTCAAGGCCTATAGAGGTTCTCTATCTAGTCTTGGTGTATCACTATTATTTCCTTTTCAATAACCCCTCTCTTTTTTCTCCTCAAAATATCTTAGACTTAGGATTAGCTGTAGATTTCCATTAATATCTTTTAGGCCTACATGTTGATCCTAAATCAGATGCATTTAGATTAGAAGGAAGCTGGCCTTATTTAAAGGTTCATCCTAAGGAACACAAGTATCCCACACCTTGGATGATGATCTCATTGTTTCACTAAACCAATTATTCTAATTTAATGGGTGCATGGTTTGAGTGATAATAGTTGTTATGGTTTGGATGGAGGTCTTATGAAAGCATCCTATGGCATTATCCATTGAGTATTGTTTTTTATTTTATGCCTTCCCAATTACTAGATCATTTAATAAAATAGATGAAGTTTTATAAATCTTAGATCTTCTATAATATTATCTAAGATACAACCTTATTTTTGTTGGATGCTTCTATGCCTCAGTAGATTCGAGGTGGATATTTCATCCTATGTAATTGATTAAAGATTAATTTTTTACTAGTTCAAAAAAGGGGGATAAGTCAAAAGAAAAGACTTGGTATATTTTCAAAAGAGGTTAGCCTTCATGCTTTTTGACAAAAGATTAGTCAAAATTTTTGTGTGAAGGCTAAAAACTAAGAGTTTTGAAGACTTAGAAAAAAAATTATAAATTTTAGGTCTTCAAAAATTTGGTTGTGACTTTTTTGGAACAATAGTTGTGATAAAAGTTACAAAGGCTTATGTCTTGGGTCCCATTTTCTATGTTTTATCTAATATTTTTGCCTTAGTCTTTTTATATTTAGGTTTTATTTTGACTCTTGCCTTAGTCTAATTTTGAGATTTTTTAAATTTGGCTGAATGATTCCATGTGGCATTAAATCAATAGCCTGGAGGGTTAGTCAAAAGGCTTAATACTTTAAATACTTAGAGTCTTGTAAAACTACCAAAATTTTGTGGATCCACCAAGTGGTAGTGCTGAGGAGCATAGAGGCTTGAAAGGATTGAGCCATTAGGGTTAATACCCCAATACATCTATAGTTATATTGTCCATGGAGCTCAAGACTTTAAGTTAGACCCATAAAGACTAAACCATTGGGAGAGTTAATTACATAATGCTTCCATGGTACTAAAGATGTGAGGAGTTTCCAAGTGGTAATGATCTGAAGTGTGGGAGCCCAGATGGTTGGATGATTAATAATGTACTTAGGGTCCCATAATTATGATGTGTGGTGTATCCACATTCCCCTATAACTTAGGCTTGAGTAGACCAAATGTATAAACATGGAACCTAATGGCATCAAAAATATCCAAGAACTAATTTGTCTCAATGTCTTAAGTGAAATCACCTTTTTGGCATGAGATTGGGAAAGAATTTTGAGTGCTAGCCAAATGAATCAAGACTACGAGATTATTAATTATTATGTGCATCAATTAAGTCTTTTGGTAGTATTAGGAGTTACCTTGTTATGTTTTATGGTTAAATGGGACTCAAGTTTATATCCATGTATTTTGGAGGTTTGTATGTTTAAATATTGTGTCATCCTTATTGTTTTTGAGAAAAAAATGGGCATGACATTTTGGTATCAGAGTTTAGGTTATAACACCAAGAGATATGGGATTTTAATTTTATTTAATCCTTCTTATTTTTTACATTAGTTATAATGTATTACCTATTATTATATAGAATGAGAGGAAGACATAAAACATGTCACAGTGATAATTTTATTGGTGAACATGAGCTTCCCAATCAGTCAAGACTAAATTAAATTAAACCACAACTCCTCATATCCATGAAATAGATTATGGATGTTCTATAGGAGAGATTAAATATACTATAACATGAGGTAGAGAGGCATTTTACACCATATTCTAAGGATGATAAAATATCATTTGAAAAAGAGAGGTCTAGTATCCCTCCCCATCATCATTCTAAGGGGTGATAGAGGTGAATTTCATCACCATAGTGAGTAATGAGAGAGGTAATACTTAGATCATCCTCCTAGGCTTACGCTTGGAAACTTAGTAAAAGATTTCATCAAATTTCATCCTTTTATGTTTGATGGTGATCAATAATGATTCAAAATAGAAGAATGGTTATATATCATACGAGGATGTTTCACTTTCTATTTGTGACTCCAATAAGAAGGATCATTTGGGCACCCATTTTCTTAGGGATGAATCTATGATGTGGTGGGAAGGAGAGGATCATAAACTCCACCTAAAACTAGCTCACCTCACTTAGGAATTATTTGAGGATTATTTTATATAATTTTATCTATCTACTTGATATGTGTAGAATAAAGTGGATGAATTTCATGATCTTTGACAAGGGAGTGGCATAATGGATTAATATGAGTGCCATTTTCTAGATTTGATTATATATGTACAAGTTTACATAAATGAATATATCCATGTTAACATGTTAATTAGAGGCATAAATTTAGATTTGGCTAGAGTAGTGTGCATTTTTAACTCGCTTAACCCTTGTTATAATAGTTAAAAATGCCTATTTGGCTATGGAGTCTTGTGGAAAGACTAAGGATTCCTGAGATAAATTTTATGGAAAATTATAATATCAACATGACTCAATGTTTCAAGGTGCACAACCTATACATAGGGGAGGTTGGAGAGTAATGGAATCCAATTTTAGACCTGCATAATAATAGCAATAAAGTAGTCATTCTATCCATAGTTAGAATAACAACCAATTTTAAAAAGACCATCAAAGATAACGTGAGGTTGGGAATCAAAACTATAAATATGATATAATTACATACACTATGTAACTATAATAAGTGAGACATTTAGGGTTAACCATGTCTTTATAACTAAAACTAGATACAACCCCATTTGGGTAAGTCTAGTAGAAGGGTATGTGTTTTACTTATGTATCACTTGATCATTATAGACTTGAATGTCCCTTGGAACCATTAGTTTCCAATAGGTAGAAAGATCCAACATCATATTATATGGTAGGCGATGTGGGACAAGGGCATAAAATCTATGTAGTATTAAATGACCACCAAGTTGAGCATTAAGGGATAGTCATTGAGACGACAAGTATGATTAAATGAGTTTCAATTTTAGTTTTGTTTTATTAAAGAGATTTAAACTCCTTTATTTTTCATTATATCATGGATCATTATGGGATAATGGATGTTAGGTAGTTAGAGAGTTGGGTAGTTGAGTTGGCCTCTAGGGCCAAGATGTCTATTAACTCCTTAGTGAGAAATTGAATTCTATACCTTGGTGTCTTTTCCACCATTGTGGACTTGTGAATTATAAATTTAGGCACATATGGAGTATTTTTTGGAATAGATTGACTTTTGGATCATAAATTCAATTTATATTGTCATGATAATGTTATAAAATGTTAATATGACCTTGGGACTCCTATGGTAATAGTAAGGGTCAAGACACCTATATCCATTCACATGATCACTATGATGAAACTCAAGAAGAGTATAATGAAGGGTTTCCAATTTTTGTTCTATCATGGTGAATGATAGGCTAGATGAGTCTAAGAAGGATTCACTAGATGAATGCCCTATGTTGTGGGAATTTTTTGATGTGTTTCCAAAAGGATTTCCTGGTATGCCTCCTCCATAGGAGATTGATTTTCATATTGGTTTAGTACCCGAGGTTGAGCCCATATCAAAGGCACCATATAGAATGATCACATAAAAATTGTGTGAACTTAAGATATAGCTTTATAAAATCTTAGTGAAATGCCTAATTATTCCTAATGTGTTCTCATGGGGAGCACAAGTCATATTTGTGAATAAGAAGGATGGATCCCTTCATTTGTGCATTGATTATCACCAATTGAATAAGGTAATGATTAATAATCATTATCCCTTACCTATAATTTATAATTTTTTTTGATAAAATAAGGGGATCCAATATGTTATTCAAGATTAATTTGAAATTTGGATACAATTCATTACATATTGTAGAGCTTGATATTCATGAAACTACATTTCAAACATGGTATGGGCATTATGAATTTATAGTTATACCATTTGGGTTGATTAATGCCCCAAAAATATTATTGAATATTATGAATGGAGTGTTTCTCTCCATTTTATATCAATTGATGACATTTTTATTTACTTACAGAATGAGAGAGGAGCATGAGGACCATTTGATGTAGGGCTTGCAAGTTTTAAGAGAAAACTAGTTATTTGGCAACTTGGAAAAGTGTGATTTTATGCAGTTTGATGGTGAAATACCTTGGGCACATCCTCTTAGAATAAGTCATTTCTATGGATTCCTATAATATTCAAGCCATTTTATAATGTTTGACACCCAAAAATGTTGTAGAGGTGCATATTTTCATATATTTGGTAGGCTATTATAGATTTTTTGTTGAGAAATTCTCTCGTATTATGAACCCCATTACCTCAATTCATAAAAATGGGAAAGAAGTATGTATGAATAATAGGATGTGAGGAAGCCTTTCAATTGTTGAATAAGTGACTCAAAAATACACAAATTTTGTCTATACCTAATCCTAATGGGGAATTTCTTGTTTGCATCAAAGAAAGGATTAGGAGAAGTATTCATGCAAGAAGGTAGAGTTATAACACATGAATTTCATAATCTCAAATATTATAAGTTAGGATATCCCATGAATTATTTATTATTTGAATCTATCATTCATGTTTATTTAAGGTGGTGAAACTTCTTTCTTGGCCATCATTTTATTTTAAAGACAAACCACCTATGTTTGTAGCATATATTTAGTCAACCTAACCTCAATGCAAATAAAAGGTAGTGGATGGAAATGTTAGCCAAATAGGCCACCATTGGTGAGTATCATTCAAAAAATAGGTTTTCATGATCTTAAATTTATTGATATCCATCATAAGGATCTTTCCTTGGTCATGGTTGGTCTCAAATTTGATACATTGTGTCTTTCTTAGTAGATTTTAAAATTTCCTAGGATGGTTTAGTTAAAAACAAGGTCAAGTCATCCAGTCTTGTCATAAAGGTCATTCAATATGGTTTGCTTCATGTGTTTATAATTTATGAAGGTAAGTTTGACTAGTAGGATTACCCTTTATTTAATATAATTTTTTTATCCTAAATTTATATTTCATGTGTGTGGAATTTATATTTATGTGAATTATTAATTCACATAAATATAGATTTCATGAGGTGTCACTCACCTCTTTGTGATATTTTATGTTTTAGGAGTTAGATTCATGAATAACTCATTTCTCCACATGGCACACACATCCCTTCTCTTTTTAAGGGACTAGGACACAAGTGTCACACACTTAGGAGGCTTGTAAAGTCATAATAAGATTTTATGTAATTAATATTTTCCTCCTCTTGCTCTATAAAAGAGACCTTCCTCTCCTCTTTTCCTCACTAACAATATCATATCTCTCTCTATTATTCTCTTGTCTCTTGATTCAATCTTTACTTATGGAGACTTTGGTTACAAGCCTTCTAATAGTATCATTTGGGTTTTTCTCTAATACATTCGGTTTCCCACTTTAAAACTCTTCACTTATGGTTTTATCTTGAGAGGTAACTTAGTATTATGAATTATTTTTTTCTCACAATCAAATACTATTCATTGATGATTATTTTTGATATAAATCCCTTATGGTATTAGAGCTATGGTCATCTTATTAACACTTTTTTTTGGATAAGTGTGCATATTTTTAAGGAGATTTCATGAATTTGTTTTCAAGAGATCTAACCCTTGATACTTATTTAATTACATTTATCTCTCCTTACTTAATTTTAGTGGTTTCTAACTCTTTTTTGTAGCTTTTTAGCCACATTAAAATTTAAAAAAAAATTAACCCTCTATTTTTTAACTCAGATTTTGTTAATCATTTATTATTAATATTTAATTATTTTTTAATGATAATTCAACCTTTTAATATCTCTATTTTATTTAAAAACATTTTTTCTCATTAAATTAAATTAGTCTCTTGCATTATTAATTTTTTTAGACTAATTTCTAGCAAGTAACAAAAAGAATATTTAAATTCTAATTCTCAATTATGTTCTAATTTTATTTATCCATTTTTTACTAATATTTCATTTCAACTGTAGTGTTTTCTATTTTATTTGATTTAAAATTTTATTAATTTCACTTATATTCCATCATTAATCAATCTTTTCATTCTCAGTACCATTCCTCCATGAGTCTCCCACTATTAGTAGTGATCTCATTGATTAGTTTTTTCCCACCACCTCTCTCTTTTCTAGGTGTTGCCTTTTTCTAGTATATTCCATAGAAATGAATTTTTAGTGGCCTATATATTCTTTTTTTATGTTTGTATTCATCTTATACAAGTATATTGGGAAGAAGGTTGTTCTACATCAAAGCCCTTATTCTCCCAGTTGATTTAGGAAGTTGCCATTACCTATACTAGCTGTTCATATCTACTTTATATTAATTTCTTTTTCCCCTTGTCACCCCTCTTGGCTGGTGCCTACCTTTTCTATTTCCTACTCAACCCTCTGCATCACCATTTTCCTTTTTAGTAACAACAATGAGAAGGGCTTCGACTTGTTCGAACATCACCTTCAGCTCACCCTTTCCAATTTAGGCATCACAAGTGATAGGTGAAATTTACTCCTTATGCATTTTAATTAGAACCTCAAATTTAATTTCAAATTTAATCTTTTTTATTATTCCACTTGTAGAGGTATTTTGCTATATTTCGCTTTATTTTTTGATTAGGAGCATTTTGATTTACATTGGTCAAATTTATTTTAATTAAGATGATTTATGTTAATGTTTTGATTTTTAAAACACTTAAAATTAATTTAATTTTCTTCCAACATCATCCTCTCTATGGAAAAGCAAATCAAACAAAAAAGTTTCTTTAAACAAAAAAATGTAATTATTTTTAACACATTTAGTTTATTCTAAGTTTATTTAAAATAACAAGCACTTTTTTGCCTTTATTAATACAACACTTATGTAATATACATATGTGATTTTTATATATTTAAACCTACATAAAGGAATCAATTAATTATTTAATTTATTTATTAAAGAAGACATTTAATTAAGTGTTTTTACTTAGCTTTAAATTAAAAACAAATTTAGACCTTTTTTTAGTTGATATTATCTTTTGCGTATCAATTGAAAAGTTTTATTACAATTATTTATCCATTTTATGCATCTCATCTATTTCTAGATATCTATTTTTCATTTTATAAACATTGTTCCTTTAGTTTCTTGTCCCTTTTATGCCTTTTTGTCTATGTGATTTTTTGCCTATTCACTTTTCGATCATTTAGTGAGATTTTAAGGCACAATGACTCAATTGTTGCCTAAATTTAAATTCAAATCCATAAATTACCATTTATGTAAATCACATATGTAATATATTTTCACTTTCAAACATTCTGTGTGTGTCATATATGGCATGAACCCCCAACCGGATACAAATACTACCTCCACCAAAATTCAAGATAAATGACAAGAAAAAAATGATGAGTCCTTTGGATTGATTGGCATGGCTATGACCCTAGAATTGCATGTCCAAATTGATGGTTTTTATCTTGCCTCCATTACTTGGTCTAAAATTAAATCTATTTATGATGTTGTGAATGAATCTTGTGAAATTTAAATTTAGGACCAATTATCTAATTTAAATTACAATGAATTCAAAACTATGGATGATTTCTTGATTAAAGTAAATTATTTACATTCTCAATTTTATGGTTTAGGTGTTAATTTTTTTAATTTGAATTTGATTCATATTATCATGATTTTTTTTTTTCTTGACCTTTTCAACTATTTATTACTAATATTCATTCACAATTAGCTTTTCATACTTTATCTACTATGTTGACATTTGAATTATTTTGTACTTTATTGCATCAAGAAGAACAAAAATTGATTCAATTTAATATTATTAAGACTAATGAACATGATTTTATTTATAAACATCAACATAATAATGGCAAATAACATGCTAAGTCTAATGATACACATGAAAATAAAGATAAAAAACCTTACTTTAAACCTAAAAAAAGTTATAGTGTAATTACTGTGACAAAAAAAACTCATGATGAAGATCACTAATTTGGAAATAAATTTTATATCAAAAGTGGAAAGATTAAATTCAAATAAAATTCTATCACTATTAACAATAAGACTTAAGCAAAACATAAGTCTAATACTTGAGCTACTTTTACTTGTGTTTTGCATTCTTTTCTTGTTGAATAAATTATTGATTTTGGTGTTACGTAACATATGACATATAATGATAAATTTTTTACTTCTTTAAAACTATATATTTATAAAAATAATTTGAGTCTTGTAAATCATGCTTATTACAATGTTAAAGCCATAAGAAATGTTAAAATCCCGAATAGTGAATTACATAATGTCTTACTTGTTCTTGATTTGAAATTGAATTTACTTTCCATACATCAATTATGAAAATAGGACTATAAAGTATAATTTATTAATTATACTTGTTATAATAAATATATTAAGAAATATTTTCAAGTAGTTGCTATTGCTTTTCTATATAATGATAATTTGTTCAAATCTACTAGATTCTATTCTCCCTCTTCTTCTCATTATTTGGTTGTTTCTAATGATGCTAACTTGTGGCATGAAAGATTAGGAAAAATTAATTACCAAATTATTGCACTTATGAATAAAATTAATATGGTTCAAGGTTTGCCTAAAATTTCTCCCACTACTTATACTTGTAATGGTTGTATGGTTGGTAAAATTTAAGAGAATCTTGTACTAAAAACTCACTCTTGGCATGATACTAAAAATATTCATTTATCTCATAATGATATTTTAGGCCCTATGAAAAATCCTTCTATTCATGGTTCTAATTAATCTTTAAATTTTGATGATGATTTCACTAGGTGAGTTTGGATTTATTTCTTGAAAACTAAAGATCAAGTTTTATACACTTTTATTGAGTTTCATACCTTTGTTGAAAAACAATCCCATTGTTCTTTATGCATAGTATGAAATGATAATGGCACTAAATATGTTAACAATTATTTTATTGAATATTGTAAAAAAACATGGAATTAATCATGTGAAAATTGTTTCCTACACACTTGAGCAAAATTGTGTTGCCGAATTTAAACATAGGACCATCACTAAAATGGATAGGTATGTTGCATTGTAGAAATATGCATTATAAATTTTGGTTTTAATCCATGTATTGTGTTGTATATATCATCAATATGACTCCTACTAAAGTTGTTTTAAATATTAAACTTGAATAATCTTGTAGTGGTAGAAAACATAATTTAAAATATTTACATGTTTTTGGTTATGATGCATTTGTTCATATGCCAATTGAAAAATGTAAGAAGGTAGATTATAAATTAGATAATTTTATATTTTTCAGTTATAATTCATCATATAAATATTATATGGTGTATAATCCTCAAAATAAAAAAATTAAAATTAAAATGGATGTTAACGTTACTAAAAATGGTGTACTTGATTGTGCTTCTAATTCAGATTCTCTTGATATACTCTTTGCTTCTTTTCCTTTTGAAACTAGTGATGATAATAATGATGTGTTGCATAATTATCAAGCTATTTATCCTTATTATATTATTACTCCACCTAAATCTATTCCTAAGTGGGCCAAGACTCTTATAGAAGATTTTTGGAATTCATGTCCATCTTAATGATACTCATATAAGTAGGCAGTAATTTTGTAATTATGCTTTGATGTCTAAAATTATGCACAATAATGATCCTCAAACTCTAAAACAAGCTCAAGGTTACCCTCATTTGGAAAAATCAATTCATGATGAATATAACTTTTTAATTTTTAATAACACTCAAGACTTAGTCTCACTATCTAAGGGACATCATTTGGTAATTTATAAATGGTTGTTTAAAACTAAATTTAATTCTGACAATAGAATTGAAAAATACAAATCTAGATTAGTTTCTAGAGGTTTTTATCAAATTTAAGGAATTGAATATAATGAAACTTTTGCTCATGTTGTTATGATGTCCACAATTAAAGTTGTTTTATCTTTAGCTGCTCATATGCATTGGCCTATTTATCAAATAGATGTTAAGAGTGTTTTGTTAAATGGTGACTTGCATGAAGAAATTTACATGTCTCAACCCCTTATTTTTATTAAGAAAGGAAATGAACATATTTTATGCAAGTTAAACAAAGCTATTTATGGTTTAAAACAATATTTTAGAGAATGTTACTCTAAAATCTATCATTTTTGTATAACTCAAGGCTTATTTGTAATTATAATGATCCTAATATTTTTGTCAAAAATACCCCAAATGGCATAGTTATCATTGTTTTGTATGTTGATGACTTAAACATAACTGGTATTAATATTTCAATGGTTTATTGTGCTAAAAATGCTTTGTAGAATACCTTTTAAATCACTGATTTCATTCTCTTACATTAATTCTTAGGCATTTAAGTTTGCCAAAAAAAGGATAGCATCTTTATTTCTCAATATAAAAATGCATATGATTTATTATCTAGATTTAATAGGTTATATTACAAACCTATTGCTACTTCTTGTGAACTTGGTGTTAAATTAATTAATGACATAGAAATAGAAACTATTGATCCAACTCTATATAGACAATTAGTTGGTAGTTTGAATTATCTTACTCATACTCATCCTGATATTGTGTTTTCCATTATATTGGTTTCTCATTTTATGTCTAAACCTCAAGCCACTCATTTTAAATCTATAAAAATAATTATTAATTATATTAAAGATACTTTAAATTTTAGCATTGAGTATACCTCAAATAGAAATTTTTATTTGGTAGGTTATTTAGATTTTGATTGGGTTGGTGATCCTAATGATCATAGATCCACAAGTGGTTACTGACTCTCTTTCAGTTTAGACACCATTTCATGGAATAATAAAAATAAAACTACTATATCTTTATCTTCCATAGAATCTGAGTATATATCTTGTAATCATGCTATGTAGGAATCTATTTCATAGAAGACTTCTTGCATAATTGGGCCACCCACAACATTCAGCTTCTCCAATTTTTGGTGATAATCAAAATGTCATTGCCTTAGCTAAAAATCTAGTTTTACATGTAAGGTACAAACACATTGATATTAAACATCAATTTCAAATCAAAACTCTTGATGATAATCAAATTCTTCTCTCTTTTTATCCTACTAAAGAACATATGGATGATATCTTCACTAAGCTATTATGTAAAGACAAGTTTGTTTTATTTTGTAACAAGTTAGGATTGAAGGAAGTTATCATCAAGGGGGAGAGTTAGTGATGTTTCCTCCCTTATTGTTTATTTGTAGACCCCTAAATAAAATTTAAGGGGGAGTGTTAAGATTACCCTTTATTTAGGATAACTTATGCTATCCTAAGTTTCTTTTTCATGTGTGTATAATTTATATTTATGTGAATTATTAATTCACATAAATATGGATTCCATGAGCTGTCACTCACCTCTTTGTGCTCCTTTAGGATTTGGGAGTTACTTGCATGAGTAACTCCTTTCCACACATGACACACACCTCCCTTGTCTTTGTAAGGGAGTAGAACACAAGTGGAACACATGTATGTTAAGATCTTAGAGTACAATTGATTACTTTTGTATAATCAACTAAACACAAAATTGAAACCAGAAGTAATAAGTAACTAGAAATCAAAAACAACAAATAATAGGAGATACAAGAAACAACCAATCTGTATTAAAATCTTTTGGAAGAAAATACAATGAATAAATCTCTCTCTCTCTCTCTTCACACCTTGGAGATGTACAGTAATTCTCCCTCAAGAGTTCTCTCTCTCTCTCTCTCTCTCTCTCTCTCTCTCTCTCTCTCTCCTCTCTCTCTCTCTCTCTCTCTCTCTCTCTCTCTCTCTCTCTCTCTCTCTCTCAATCAATCAATTACAATCAACTCAATTACTGAATTGTACATGCTATGAGGATATAACCCTACTATATAGTATACTACAACACTAGGGTTCATGAGCCATGCATTCGCCACCCTTAGATCCACCTCTTAAATCAAAGGCTCAAATCTGTTCTCCTAAAAATAAAAATTCTAGAAATGCACAGAAGTCGGTGTCGATTTGAAGATGACCGATGCCGGTCGACCCCTAACCAATGTCAGTCGACCCCTAACCGATGTTGGTTAGTTCTGACTGATGCCGGTTACTGTGTAAGCCCAACAACCTCCACATTAGCTCATTAGTGAAGCTTTTAGCTCCATAACTCAACAATGTAGGAGGCTTGTAAGGTCATAGTGGGATTCTATGTAACTCCCATTTTCATCCTCTATCTATTTATAAGATCCTATACTCTCCTCTTATCCTCACTAATAATCTCATATCTCTCTCTATTCTTCTCTTGCTCTATTGATTCAATCTTGTACTTGTGGAGATTTTAGTTGCAAGCCTTATAATAAGATCACCTAGGTTTTTCTCTGATACATTAAATTTTTCTCTTTAAAAATCTTGTCACTTATGGTTTACTCTTGATAGGTAACTTAGTATTATGAATTATTGTTTTTTTATCACACTTTCACACTATGTCATTGATGATTATTCTTGGGATAAATCCTTCATTGACAAAGTTAAGGTTTGAGTGTGAAGTCAAATCCAACCTTGAATCATGATCAAAGAATAATAATGGTAACTCCCCAAGGAAAAATGTGTTACAAGCCAAGAAAATAGACCAAGGGGCATAAATAGTAAGTTTATCACATTGTATTTTCAAGCAGTATAGAGAAATTAATGTAGTTTTGAAAAGATTAAGATATTGCATTTGTTTTTGTTTTATGGCATACTCCAATGTAATATGAGACATATGAGGAGGGATCAAATGTGAAGGTTTATACTATTAGATATGGCTCTTTTAAGTCATTTAACATTTGTGTAATGTCATGATATGTATACTTGACCATGCATCTTCTTCAAAATGTCTTGATACCATTTTTTCAATGTTGAAATACCTTTTGTAACCACCCACTCATCTTTTCTAATGTTCAATTAAGGAATAATGAGAAAGTTGTAGTGAAAAAAGAGTGAGATATGTCTTGGAACATTTCTCCACCTCTGTTTAGGGTAGGAAATACTCCATGATCACTTGGTTCATCATCTCCAATAGTTTAAGAAGACAAAATAGGTAGTTTCTTAGAGAAGATAGGATTGTGGATGCCTCTTTACAAAGTTTTATTCTAAGTATAAAATCACAAGCCTCCCCCAGGATCCTCTAAGACCCCTCAGACCCAAATTCATGTAAATCAAGGAGTTACAGAGCCAAATAAGGAAAAAACCTATCTCATTTCTCCATCAAGTTTATAGATCTACTTAACAAGGTGAGAAAGCAAACCATATTGAAGATGGTACATGAGAGAGAGAGAGAGAGAGAGAGAGAGAGAGAGAGAGAGAGAGAGGAGAGAGAGAGAGAGAGAGAGAGAGAGAGAGAGAGAGAGAGAGAGAGAGAGAGAGAGAGAGAGAGGAGAGAGAGAGAGAGAGAGAGAGAGAGAGAGAGAGAGAGAGAGAGAGAGAGAGAGAGAGAGAGAGAGAGAGAGAGAGAGATGGGTAAAATGGTCTTGGTGGTAGATAGAGGCTCTTATGACCTTAGATTTATAGGCATTATTTTTGGGTTTGAGGGGATATGTTTTATGAGCAATGCTTTATGAATAATCATTAAGAACATAAGGTGACTTTAAACTCTTCTAAACCCCATAAGATTAGTTTTAGTAAATTTAAAATAATTTTAGAGATCATTGATGAGAATAATAGAATGTGTTAGGTCATGGAAGATTACACTAGTCTTCCCACAATATTTTGTAGCATTTCTGTGGAACATGTAAGAAAAGGAAGGTAAAATCTCTACATAATGATAGGATTGTAGAATTGAAAAAGATAGTTTGGGATGTATAAAAGAATAAAACATGTTTGAGGTTCATTGATAGGATCCATAGTTGCCTTAACATCCTTATAAAACTCTATAAAGACATCAAGATATTCTTCAAAACCTATAAAATCTTGGAATCATCATAACAAGATGAATATCTATAAAAAGCTACAAGTATCTTGCTTTGATCAAGGTTACAGGTAGATAGGAGGTGAAAGGAAAAAGTTTTATATATTTATTAAGGGATAAAATATTCATGTTGAGTATATAAGACCCTAAAAAAGGTGGTAAAAGTGGTCAGATTCTTCAGAAAAGGAAAATCACTAGTTAGACTAAACCAGTTAAAGATATATCAAGCCTATTGAGACCTAAAAAGGGTAATAATAAAAGTAAGGCATGATACTCAATAAAATAATGAGGAATTTTGTTTATTATAGTTATAATGGGCCTGTATAATCATAATGAAGCATCACTCAAGTGTGAAAACATTCCTTAATCACCCTGCCAAAGCTTGAGGGGTAGACCATGAAGTCCATGAGTAAACCATATAGGTCTACAGGTTTGACATGGAGATTTATTAGTAAAATTTTTTAATTTTATCACTTGATAAAACCATAAAAAAATATTATATGTCCTAAAAATATCTCTAAAAGCATATATGGATATGAAATGCAACTAAATCCCATTTTGTGACAAGTTTGCAAAGATGATGGTATCAGAGTAGAGACCTATAGGTTAGCCTACAAAAGGTTGAAAAATAGAACATTAATTAAAAACTAAACAAATTTTATGAGAATTATGAGAACCATTGGAAATTTATAAAATGTTTGGGTCTTTTATATGAAGTGAAAAATATTAATTGAGTCAAGTTTCTTTACATGAAGAAGAGTTACAAGACTGCGTACATACAAGACCAAGAAGGAGGTAGTTTTGGTGTTGTTAAAGAGGTTTTGGAGACATGAAAAATTAAATATAACATTTAATAAAGTCTCTAAAGTGGTTAGAACCTTGAATTAATTCTTACCTTACAATAAAGTCATCAATATGGGCCAATGTCTCTTGGAGATAGCTTATTTAGGCATATTAGAGATGTTATAGGTAAATATGTCCATGGAAACTTAAAGCTTAATAAAAAATAATTAAAATGGTTTATAATAATTTTATATTACCTACATACTTTGGATAACCCTTAACATTTTGATTAAATCAACACTAATTCAGTCTAAAGTAAGTTTGTTGTGATACCAAGTTGGAAGCATACATTTACAAGTTTGAAAGTAAAAATGAGAGGAAGTATGAAATCTTTGAGGTAGGTTGACACATGAGGTATATTTTAGGGTGATTGGAACCTTGTTATAGGACCTAAAAAGTTTTGAATCATTTAAATGGATAAGAATATGCATATAGCTATGTATAATCAATTCCTAAAAAGAACACCTATAACCAAGGGCATTTTTATGATAAACATAAGGAAAAAGTGTAAGGTTTGTATTGAGAATGAATTTAAAATGTAATTTAATATGTGATATTAATTTATTATCATTTTTTAAATGTGTCTATTCTTTAAGAGGATAATAAACCGCTCAAGTAGAGCTATTCTCAAACCCTCTTTATAGGCCATATCAAGTTTTAAGCCATTTGAGAAGTCAAATGGATTAAATAAGTGTTTTGAAACCTATATTTAAGTGTTTTATACCTTATTAAACCATTTAAAATCAAAAAATAGCAATTGAAATCCATTTTTTCTCAAAATCTCTTTCTTGACTTCTTAGTACAAACTTGCACAATCAAGAAGGCTTGATTCATCATGTTAGAATTTGCATGTGCAAGTGCAAAAGAACTAATGGTATGATGGGGTATTATTGGGATTATTAAATTTTTATTTTTGGAATTTTTAAGGAAAGATAAGGATTTTTATTTATGAATAATTATTAACAAATCAAGACCCTAAAACCCTATTAAAACCCTCTAAAGAGACCCAATAATAAATATCAAATCTCAAAGTGCCTAGAATGGATTGAAATTATTCTTAAAATAATTGAATGGTACCTATGAATCTCATATCACATGATAAATAAAAATAGTGGCACGTGTGAAGCTAAAAATGTACATATAATGGTCATAGAAACTATTTTTTAGGCTTGTTACAAGGTTTTGAAGTCAATAGGTCCTCCTAAATAATTGGAAAGGATCATTGAGATAGAAGAGATATTTTGGTCCTAAAAAATTCATTTAATAAGAATTCATGGTGAAAATATAGGTTTCAAGTCACTATCAAGACTTAATGAAGAACTGTGAGTAATCTTTCATCAAGAAGGCAAAAAATGGACTAGTTCTAAGACCTCAAAAATCAAAGAAATTTTAGAATAGTTTGATGAGAATATAATTTCACATATAAAAGATTTAAAAGGTCATGAAATAGAAGAAAAAAGGCCATTATTGACCCTCAAAGTTACTTAAATATTCTATACATAAATTCCTCATGTAACCTTCGTGTCAATCAAGTGTGAAGACTCAACTACAAGTTGATCTTCAATGTTACTACAAGGCCTATATGAACTACTAAAATACCTATATGAAGTAAAATTATATGGTGAAGGTCTGTAAAATAAAAAATCATATATTATTTTCAAACATAGTTCTTGATATCAAGAGAGAGTATAAGATGAATTCATCAATTCCAATTTTAAATCTCACATAAGAAAGAAGTATTTCAAGATATGGAGGTTGGGATAGAAGGTCCTAAACTATGCCAAGTGTCAATTGGACAACTTGTAACTACCCTCAAAGAATAAAATGTGTAACTCCATTAAGGATTTAAATTAAAGAAATAATAAATCTACCAAGAAAGTCTTCCATAGCATTCCTCATGAAAAATTCACTAATACATGGCCTATAAGGTTAAGGAACAAGATGACAACACATTCCAAGTAGGATTGGTGTCAATTTATTTTTATTATATAACTCATTTTATGATGAAGAATAGTTCATGAGTTCTCTTCTTATCCTATCTTTATCTCTTCCTTATATTATTATATAAATGAGGCCTTAAAAGGCATTTGATGTAACCTCTCAATGTGTATAATGAAGCCCTACCAAATTTGATCCTTGTTATTGCCTTTGAAATAAAATCCAAGATGAAGTTAAATGTTTTTAGTCTTATATTTAGTGAATTTGAGATAAATTATTGATGAATGTTAGTGATAGTTTTATTGCTTCCTTGCATTTTTCCTTCCCATTCATGCTTCTATGTGAGTTAGTTATATTTCCATAGGTCATCTAAAGTGTATCAAATGGTTTGTTGAGTTAAATCATTAAAATATCACTAGTGTCTTTTTTAGGCCTCTATATTAGTCACCTTAGTTGTTGTATTATCCATAAATTCATATAGAAAATTTGTGTGGGAAGAGATATCTTTAAGTTATGGAAATCAGATTGTAATTTTGTATTTCATAATGTAAGCATTGACAAGTAGAGGTAACTATATTTGTTGCATCACCTCCATGTTTTCTTACGAGTTTTAGTACCTTTCTATCCCTTTTATTTGTAATTGAAGTAGGTTAGTTGTAGATTTGGGTGAAGCATAAATGGATCTATCCCAATCTATAGATTCACTTCACTAATTAGGCCACCCACATCATATAAGTGATTCGATGCTATCATCGAGTTAGGAAGGCTTGAACAACCTTCATAGGGGTGAAAATTATATAGATAACATGAACTATTATGTGAATATGATTGTGATATTATTGATATCAAAGGAAAGGAGAACATATATGATGATGCCTTGAGGAGAAGATGCCATGATTTAGTAGTGATAAGTTTTTGAATTGACATATGGAATCAATTCAAACACCTCTACAAGGATGTAAGATAGTTATTGGGTTCTGCTTCAAGTGTAAAAGTAAATTTTGAAGGCTATTCTCTTGCTCTAGATAGCCTAATAGCCATAAAGGGTTTATATAAGTTCCCTTAGCTATTAGGTTGTATGAGCTAATTCTATCTGAGTCTCATAGAGCTCCTTACCGAGTGTACCTTAGAGTTAAGAATATGCATGCCAAGTTAAGACAATTATATCATTGGGTCAGTTTGAGGCATGATATTTCTAAATTTGTTTCTCATTTTCTTAATGCTAAAGGGTTAAGGCCAAACATCCACATATATTAGGATTATTATATTCTCACGAGACTCTTGAATAGAAATGGGATACTATTTCCATGGATTTTATTATGGGCTTACCTACCTCAACTTATCATTATGATGTGATCATGGTCACTGCAGATAAGTTGACCAAAGTAGCTCACTTTTATCCTAAAAATATTGCCTATAGTGTCACCTCAGTGGTAATATTTTTATTTGATTGTGTTGTTATATTGCATAGGACTCCCTGTAAGATTAATATAGACCAAGATCTAGTATATACTTCTCACTTCAAGACTTATTTATAAAAGGCATTGAGCACGCAAATCAATTTTAGTTTTTCATAAAATCCTAATAATGATGGATAGACTAAGAAAGTAAATTAAGACATAGAAGACATGCTACACATGTATGTTATAGACCAGTAGTCTCATTGGAAAGACTATTTGTATCTTGTTCAATTTTCTTACAATAAGAGTTGTCATAGTTTAATCAAGATGGCATGTTTATAGGGTTTCTATGGTCAAGATTGTAGAACTCCACTAAGTTGGGACTAACTTAAGGATAGAGTCATGATTGACCCTATTATGATAGAAGACATATAATGATAAGTGGTTAAGATATGATAGCACCTAAAGACTACTAGGGATCACTAAAAGAAATAATCAGATGCAAAAATAGTTGATCAACATTTTAATGTTGGTGATAAAGTTTTACTGAGGGAGAGACCCAAAAAAACCCCATCCATTATGGAAAAGTTTCAAGTTGGCACATAAATTTATAGGCCCATTAGATATCTTAGAGAACATTGTCCTGGTTGTTTATCGAATGGCCTTACCACCCAACCTAGCTCATGTTCACAATGTTTTTCATGTTTTTGTATTGAGACAATATATTGATGATATTGATCATGTTTTTGATTGGATGACCTTGCAGGTCAAGAACAAAGAGGATTAAGTTTTATAATTCATCTATATTTTATCATGTAGAATTCTAACTATTCAAGATATTGAACTAGATAAGGTCAAAGTCTAGTGGGATAAATATAATGAGTTAGAAGTAGCTTAGGAATATGCTACACCTTTGAGGGTTTGGTATCCTCACATTTTTCAATGAATTCCAACTAGAAGTCTACATAAGGGGATGGGGATCTAAGGAATCACTTTGCATAATGATTATCTTTAATAAAGATGACTATTAAATTATGACTTACATGTTTTAATTATTGAATTATGTCATTAAGTCATGACTAGCTGAGTAGTGAAAGGATTTATGAAGTATTTTCATGTGTTTGGAACCATGAAAAAGACCTATTATCAATCTTGCTTGATTGCTTACTTATTAAATAATGATTCTTACATTTCTTTATGTAATGCCTATTTATGAAATTTGATTATGTAAATGAGATATGCTAACTTAGATAATGTTGAATCATGGATTATAAGCTTATGAAATGGCAAATACTTATGTATTAAATCATATGAAATTATCTACATGGATGTTGATATTCCATGAATGATTAGTGATGTTTAATTGATTGAAATTTCCTTGATTAAATAAATTATGTATCTTTAGCTAGGAGGTTTGAGGAATTTGATGTGTGCATCAAGTGTGTAGGAACAAGAAAAAGGTTAATGAAGGAAAGTGACTATGCCAAGTATGGTTTTACCAAAAAATAGTTTTACCCTTAAACCCTTATTAGACTTGTGCTAAGTATTTGGTCTCCTAAGTTATATTCATCACCTTTCCTAACTTACCATATGTTTTAGGTAGCTAGCATTTAAGCTTGGTTGGTGAGACATGTTGTATTATGATCATTTAATCTTATTGCCAACATCTATATTATCTAGTAGCTGACCGATATATCTTGCATTATTTTTTCCTTAGACTAGAATGAAGTTGGAAAATAAGTAAGTGAGTCTATGAATCAACCAATAAAGCCTAAAAGATCCTCTATGTGCCTTAATTGAACATGGAAAAGAATGTACCTTAATGAGGCATGGGTTGGCAAGTGACTAGTAGTTGGATGATTATCAAACATCTATTTTTAGTAGTCAAACTCTTTGGGTTCTAGAGTTTTTACCAAAAATTAGTAGAAAATAAGTTAATAAAGTAGAGAAGAAGAATCAAGAATTAGGAAAATAACCGATTATGAAAGTTGAGGCTATATTTTTGGAAGATATCACCTAGGTGGTCTTGGAGTAGATAGGTGGGTTATCTATTGAATTATGTTTTTAGTTACTTTCTTTGGAATTAAATGATTATGTGATTTGATTAACTCCCTTTTGATTTTATGAGAATAAGATGACTTGGTTTATTCTACTTATTTTATTGACTTATCCATGTCCAAGCACTAGCTATCATGTTGTACTTATCCTCTAAGGACCTTAGAGAGGTTTTTCCTCCCTATTTTCATGAAGTGATTCTATTCTTGTGTACGTATTGTTATATGTTGTTGTGACACTGAGTGATGGTGGTCTATGAAT
>JARHVA010002685.1:1162500-1212500 GCA_037957365.1 Torreya grandis
ATTAGAAATGTAGTATTAGGTTCCCTATATTAGTGGTAGTGTCTTATATTTAGGACTATCTCAAACTTTTGGGTGTACCTGTGGATGTATCTATGAGATCTATTCCTATGTGCACAAGTCCTAAAACTTTGTATATTTCTTTTTTTAACTAAATTTATGAGTAAACCCTAATCCTCCATGTAATTATGGCATCAAATTGATATAAGCTAAAAAAAATTGTTTATTAGTGGGGTAGGCTAGACATCCTTAACACCCTATTGTGATGAGAGTTGCCTACATATTAATAATTTGAAGAGGGATCAAACCGATGTTGTTATCCTCACTTAAGTGATGGTGCAAGTGAAAGAGCAAGTGAATATAGTATGATAGTGGACTTGAGTGCTTTAATTGAACTTGAGACTTAAAATCTAGGTCATATGAGCGTAAGAATGTTGTAGATGGTAGTATGCATAAGTAGGGTAGAATAGGGATTGATAACATTAATTATGCAAAAAATATTTTGAGTTTGAATGTGTATTTTACATATGATTTCCATCTATTGGTTAGAGGGATAAAATTCATTTATACCATTTTGATGCTTGAGTGGGTGCTAATAGTGGTCTAAGCTGACCTTAGGAGGTTTTAAATTTGAAAAGATATATGTTTGTGAAAAAGATAGAAAAATCACATTAACACCATTATTGGGATACTAGCACCATGTGGCTCTAGTGTCCTTATTATGGTGCTAGTGTCCAAGTGGAAAATACTAGGCACAAAGGGCCATGATCAATAAATCAAGGTCTAAGACTACTCTAGGGATGACTAGGGATTTCTATGGCCTACATGAAGGTTAGATAAGTGTGAAAATAGGCTCTAGGATAGGTTTAGATCTAAGCTAGGGATACATAGTCTAAAGTATCACTCTTCACACTTGCATATGAATTTTAGGTGATCACACTTCCCCTGCTTTATTCTAAAATTGTAGAAAAGTGAAATGACTAGAATAAAGGAAAAATAAGTGTACCTAAACTTACCTAAAAGGTGAAGCTTTTGAAGCTAGGTTTGAGTATGTGCAGCATGCTTCAATACATGTCTTATAAGTGAAACATGCATAAATAATTCTTTACTTAAGATATATCAAAGAAAATACTAAACCAAGTAAATGAGTAAAATTGATTAAAATTAGGTAAAGATATAGGAGAGAGGAATAAAATAAATACACCTCACTAGGTACGTGAACCAATGCATAAAATTTGTGATAACCTATGTGTGCATGTAAATAATTATCAATCAATGAATATATTAGACTGAGCTAATTTCTTGCTCAATCCTCATGTGTGGGTGGTTCAATAAACCAATCCAATTTTGAATCCATCATTTCCCACTTCTACTTGGTAGATCATGACTTATGAATAGTTTGGATTAGATTGATGGTGTGTCTAACCCTCTCATGTGGGCAGTTCAAGAACTCAAGTAGGTTATAAATCCATCATTTCTCAACCATGTGTAGTAGATGAATATGAAATTGAAACTATGAAATGTAACTAGAAATGTCTAACTAGGTATGTTATCTCTACAACCATTCAAGTATATTAAGAAACTCTAGGCCAATTAAGAATGCCAACCACTAAAAAGGGAGCAAGGATTGAAATTAATGTGTAAGTTAGAATATGATGTCAAATGTGTAAAATGTAGATAATTACATGGAATTTTTCAATTCATCTGATTAAACAATATGTAAGTGATCATACAAAAACAATGTGCTATGCATATGCACCCAAATCTAATATTTGAAAATGGGAATGGTCATGCCATGCATGATTCACTAATCTAAGTAAAATAATATTAATCTAAGATAAACTATTATGAATATGGGCAAAAGTAATAAATCTATAACTGAACTTGTGTAAATCTATACTATACCTTCTATACTTTTCTAGAAAATCTAGGGTTTTCTAAAACTAACATTGCTAGAGAGTAGTTCCATGTCTTATATAGTAGTGTCATTGTTGGATATGTGGTGTTAGTTTCCCAATTTTGGCATTAGTGTCCTTATTCTATGATTTTTGTGCATCTATATTGATATCTATGTCACTATTTTCCCATTGTGTTTACCCAAGTTTGATTTTTGTAATTTGAGCCTTTGTGCTGTAAATGTATTGTGAATGCATTATAGGTGTTTGATTTTTGTGAAAAACACCTTTGAATTCCCCCTCTTTTGAGGGGATTTGTTGAACCTATACAAGAACTATCTTCAAAATTAAAAATCTCTAAAATATGTGTGTTAGCTAGATTATATATGATAATTGCATAATAATCCGATATAATGTGCATACATAACATTAGAATGTAAGATAATATAAGTATAAGTTTGTAATGTGAAATGTATGTCATGTATAGAATTCATAAGGGTTACAATGTAGATATAAAAATGTATGTAACAATAAATAATATTAAAAATTGGGTAGCTACTTAGGGGATGGGGCATGATGTCCATTGCAAGACCCAAGTAGGAAGGGGATATACATGAGGTCCATCATGGAATATAAAACTAGAGTGTGTAACAAGAAATATACAAGTGTCATGGACATGACACATACAAGAAATCATACATATAACCCACATGAGGCATGTAAAAGTAGGCTAAGGGGCCAAAATACAAGGGACATGGGCACAAGTCACTAAAATTGAGAAAGCAAGACATACAAGGACATGCTCAAATGCCACACACATAAACAACAATCAATTTGGATTAGAGTCACATATAAATAAATTTTCAAATGTTCCCATACAAAATCAAAAAATCACACACAAATACATGTGCATATTTCCAAATCATACATACTATGAAAAGAAGTGGCATATAGCCTAAGATTAATGACATATTCAAATGCCCTCATATAGAATAAGCATATAGATACAATCAAATGTAAACTAAGAAATATATAAATGAAAGCATTCATGTAAATGTAATACAAATCTATGTAATATATAAGATTTATAATGTTTAGTCTAAAGTATTAATAATTGGCAAAAAATTTGAGCAAGTGTAGCATGATCAATATCCATATATAATAATGTTAAAGTAGTGATGTAGAGTATATAAAAATAAAACCTAGTAATTGAGATTGTGTATAGGCTGCCCCCAAGTGGGTGAATGTGTCAAATGAAGAACCCATATATCAATGTATATTCCCCAAGTGGGTAAATAATAACAAATCTAGGTTGGTGTAGTGGACGTAAGTCCTATAAGAAATTTTCCAACACTTGAAAAGAATAAGTGAAACATGTATGTATGATAAAACTAACTATACTAAGATAGCTAGAATATGTATTTTCTAGTAAATATAAGAAGTATAAATGTAGAAATGCATACAATAAATAATTTTGTGTTTTTGAAGTAAATACTTGAGTTTTTTTGTGTTTTTGAAATATTTTATTATTTTTGTATTTTCTAGATATAAACTATATACAAGCAACATGAAAATGAAACTATATACAAGGTTCAAGAGAGAAGGAAAGTATTTACAAGAATGGAGGAATAATATGTTGGTTCCTAGTTTTACACCTCTCACGCTTGGCCTTGCACACTCAAAATAAAATGGAAAATAAAGATGATAAACCTGCTAGTATGTCACTATAGCTGAGGGAGTGTTTGAAATCTAGAATGGACCAAATGAATAAAATGATTTTGAGGCACCTACAAAGGGTATGGGTAGATCCTTTATACTTTTGTATTTTCCTAAACCAATGTTAGAGGACCTATGGGGTAGCTTTATCACATGGAGAGATTAAACAATTTGACCTCCATAAGGATTATGGGCACATAAATATATAAATATGACTAGGGCACAACCAAACTTATACACTCCACATGGGAAGGGTTGTCACAAGGAATGCACAAATTATCTAAGTCATATACAAACTATTGAAGACAAATATAAAAGTGCCTACAACCTTTATCCTAAAGAATTATCAATATCAGGGATGAATGAAAGATTACAATGCTAATATTTAAAACACAAGATGAAAATACATGTTATATAAGCAACATCTTATGCATTTGTAGGAAAATAACCCTTATGATATGTAATAAGGATCATATCATTTATAGGGTAGGACAGTTTGTTAATTATAAATAGGAAGAGTGTGGTGGTGTGATGGATATTTTTCAAATAGTAGGGTATGCTGCAATATCCATGACATTATCCTTTGCAAAGATTTAGAAAAGACTCAAATACAAGCTAATGGTAACTACCAAATGATCCCTAAAATCTTAGAACATCTACTATAAATAAAATTTTAGAACACTTTTCCTTGTCAAATCCATAGACCTAAGGTGCCCTAAAAGTTCATTCAACAACATACTTCCAAGTTACACTATAGAAAATGATTTATAACCTATATCCATGATTAAAATGACAACCAATAATGAACACAAACCTAAATATCCAATCTACAAAACCTGTAAAACATATTACTGCACTTCATCAATATGAAATAGCAAAGAACCACAAGCATTTTAATTAACTTGAAAATAAACCTTACATACATCAATTTTTCAAAGTGCTACCAAGGGAATAATCATAGTGAGTTTTCTCTTTTGATAAGGGAGACATAAACATGTTCTTAAATATTTCTAATGGCTATATAACTACAACCACCTTAGAAAGAGATACAATATCTACACATAGAAGTTGATCCCAACAAATTTGGTATAACTTAAACTTGGAGCGAAGTAAAGACCAATAACAACCAACACAATGACCAACCTATGAATAGAGGAGAAGCCTTATATTTATACATTATTATACCCATTTCAAATCTAGGAGTGAGGGTTGTAATCTACAATTTCCAAAGTCCTACCAAGTTTTTCCCATCTAGAACAAATCCTTTGCCATGCCTATAATCTTCATGTAAGTACAATAAAAATCATGGTTACAACTAACTCTACAATAAATGATGAAGACATGAAGAAAATATTTTGATTTCTTGGCTGGAAATGCCTTTCACATGAGATGGAAGGAGGATATTCATGATGGATGCCAATTATTTTTATCCTTATGTGTAACTGCCTAAGGATCCCCTTGATCACTTACTTGGACAAATAGGAACTTCTAGACAACTACCCTACTTTTATGCACACCATGGAATAACTTTTCTCCTATAATGATGTCTATATTGGAATGCTTGAGTTGTGGTAAAAATTAAAAATGATCCTTGGTCATTATTTAAAATATGCTCTTTGAATGCCCTATAGACCTTCCCCTATGATTCAAATACTTGCCCATCCATGAAAGAGCATTGATCTTGACTCATAAGCCAAGGTTCACCACATATTGACATGTAACATGATACATTATATCCAACTAGGCACCTATAGGGATAAAAAGTTATTAGGATGAATAATTGGCTTAGTCTAAAAATGTGTCACAATCTCATGCCATATTTATACACCATTGATCCTTAAAAAAAGTCCTTAGCCCTGAACCTTACCATAGACCGTTGATCTAGATCTGGGTAGTCAAACACTATTAGTCAATGTTTACACCTATCATCTAAGATCATACCATTTGGCATGTTCATAGGATTCTTACACCTTGCATAGTCAATCTTTGTTGGGCTAACACCCTTCCACCATGTGATAGCTCCTCATTCAGCCCAAGTACTATTAATCTTGAAGTATAATGGAGTGATGACCATTAATTCAGATATTAAGGATCGAATGTCATTGGATGTATACTATGGCCTAAATTTGATGTCTATATGCTTATCATTTGATGTTTATGTGATTGTTAATGATGTTTGTATGACCATCAAATTTAAGCCTTAATGGATAATTTCCATGGCTTAAATTTGACACCTATGCACCCATTATTTGACATTTGCATGAACATATTTGATGTCTGTGTGATCACCAAATTTAATCCCCAATGGATAATTGATGTGGCTTAAATTTCATGTCTGCACACCCATCATTTGACGTTTATGTGAACATCTTTGACGTCCACACGATCATCAAATTTAAGCCCTAATAGTTAATTATTATGGCTTAAATTTGTTTTCCATACACTTGTCATTTGACATCCACGTAAATGTCTTTGATATACATGTGACCATCAAATTGAAGCCCCAATGGATAATTATTGATCTTAATTTTGACATTTGTAAGACCGTAACACTTCTTGTTCAACTTTAAAGGCATTTAGTATAAAAAGACTTAGCCTAAAGTTTTGGGACATTAATAAATATAATGTAGACTTGAGGAATTTGAGCTCAATTTACAATAAAGGGACTCAAAATTACTTAGAACACACTAATAGATAAAAAGGGACCAAGGGCCACAGGAAATAAAACGGGACCAAACATGAATTTCTTAGACTAAGGTTTGGTCATGTTAATAAACATGACCAAACCTTAGTGTAAAATTTAAAATAAGTCCATAGCATATTAAAAATGTTATTGTTTAAAATTTGCTCTTGCCAAATTTGAAATAAACTTGACCAAACCTTAGTATAAAGTTTAAAATAAGTCCATAGCATATGAAAAAGGTTCTCATTTAAAATTTGCTCCCACCAAATTTGATTTTAAATTAGAGGGTCTAGGCTAGGGAAATTAGGACAAAAGGACTTAAAATGATCAGACATGAATTCAACTTGACCTCTAGTGCACACTTGAAAACTATAATTGGGATAAAAACTCAAGTATTCATACTTGACAAGGGCTCAATTTCTTCAATGTAATTTTGGGAACTAACAATGGCTCTTAACTGGGGATGTATAACCCCTATGGGTGTGAAAAGAACCCTAAAATATAATACTAGGTGCTAATCCATCTGGTCACTAAGTCAACACTTATCAATTTATTATAAATACTCATGAAGGCTCAACAAAACATGACAAACTAAAAAAAATAGATCTGAAGGATTTGAAAATGAACACATAACAAAAAAAACATGAAAGGAGATTGTACAAGCAGGCCCAAAGTAAAGGGGGAAAAATCAATAAAACAACAAGACTATACACTATAAAATTATGTACATAGTTATAGACTCAATCTAGGAAGTGTTTTAGATGCCTGTCATTGAATAGTGACTAAAATTTCATCATCCCATACTTTCTTTATCTTTTCTAGCAGCTTGGTGTCCAAGATGAAGTAAACCAATCTCTGCACTTGCCTAAAGTTATTTCTAATAAGTTATAATGAGATGACATTTTGAAATAAATACTATTTACATGCTCTCAAATATGGATAATACCATTCTAAAATATTTTGGTACTCCTTTAATAGTTGTAAATAAACTTGGTTTTGGTCTGCAATTAGGTAAGTACCAAGTAAAAGTGCCTCAGGATTAGTAATGTTATTTTTTCACTCAAAGTACTACTTGAAAGAAGATTGAAAACATTCATCCTTAGGGTCATAGAATATAATCCCATATTGATTAAATGCCATTCTCCCAATAACACCATTATTGTCAAACCCATTATTAAGAATAACTGGTTGCTCAACAACATCCACATTCCAAATGAGGTTACCCAATTCCACATTTATGTGTGGTACTTTGTTTGGAACATAATTCACATATTAAATTACGTCATGATTTGGTAACTCATTTACTTATTTCATAATATAATTATAATCAAATTCATACATTGGGACACATAACTTATTAACTACGCTCCAAAACTGATCTACAGTAGTAGCACACATCATTTTTGTGGAGGAAAAGAACTTACACTGGGAGTCTTGATAATTGAACATCAAAATATCATCATCAGACATAGACTCAAGATCATCCAGATCTTCATAACTTAGTTTAGTAGTATCACATGGGGGATGCGGAAGAAAGAACTTGTCACACTAATCAATGTCAAAATCAAAATTCACAACATTTATCTTGGCATGTAATGGATCAGACACTTCTTTTATAGCCCCTTTATTCTCATTCTTATCATCATGTGTAGGCCTGTTTAGTGATTTATTTAGGTTTGGAGCCCTTCCTTAACTTGTAGACCCATGAGGTAGTCCCTTCTTAGCTCAGGATAGCTTGTAGGACATCTCTTTGATAGTAGAGGCCAAAGTCTTCATGGTTTATTCAAGGTTGTGTATCTTAGAGGACTATGTTGTTTTTTAGATTTACCAATTTTACACTAGCCTACTTTTTCAAAGGCCTTCCCATAGCCTTTATGTTATTCTCAATTTTTATGGCCATATTGAATGTCAATCATAGGTTAGTGTGAGCCTTGTCCCTTAAGTAGTATGTAGCCTTTTGGTCAAAGGCATTACAATATTTGATCAAGCACACTATATCACTAGGAATGATGTTCTCAAGAAGCCACATCATAGCTTTATTGAACCATATATTGAAGTCCTAAACACACTCATTGGGGTTCTTCTTTATGTTTTTACATTTATCCAAAAGGAAAGTCAAATCAATTATATCACCATATTGAATTTTGAAAACATTCCTCATTTCTTCCCATGATTCAATACATCCATTGGGAAGATAATTGAACCATTCTCATGCATCTTCTTCTAGCATGTAGACAAAAAAATTAATGCACACATCCTCATGCTCAACCTCATAATCTTTAATAATATTTTGAAAATCCCTTAGGTGTTGATCACCACTCACTGTAGTGTTCCCTTGTAATTTTGGAAGGCATTTCCTTACTTCATTTAGGACTTCATTAAGATAACCTTCCATGTCATCAAAATTTATAGGATTGAATTTGGGAATGTATAATGTAGGACACTAATTCTCCTCTTAGTCCCTATGCTTCATGATTGGTTTAATGGTGGATTCATGAAAAATGACAAAGGGATGTGAGGGGGTGAACAAAGTGGACTTTGGGGATCAAATTTGGGAGGGGCTTGAACTAGTTGAGGAGCTAGAAAATAAATTAGACTATATGATTTTAAATCACTAAGAAAGCTATGACAATCTTTAGAAATAGGAAGTCAAAAAATAAAAGTTTAGATTTACCATAATCTTAACAACCCAAATAATCCTTTTTAGTTACACTTTGCTCTTTAACAGGCCTCCAAACTTGTCTCCTTCTTTCTTGATGAACACATAAGGGTGAGACAAGTTTATTTGATGCATCTCTTTTGAAGGAAGACCTCAGTCCTTCTATCTTTAAAAGCAAAAAAAATCTCAAAGTTGAAGATATTCAAAGTGGGCATTGATCTTTCATTGAAACCATATGATTTTTTGGAGTCACCACTAGAAGCAAACTTATAGAATATAACCATTTATAAAATTGTAGTGATGCATACTAAAACCATATCTTTCTAAAATTAGTGATGAAGTAGGAAAGCAAAGACAATGAAAATTTCAAACTAATGTTCAAATAGTGAAGATCACCATAAAAAATGACAAATTTCCAACTCTTTGCAATAAATTTAGTGTATGTCAAATTACCAAATATCTCAAATTTTGGCATGTCCCCAGTGGAATACTACAATGTTGATGCCCAAGATAATATGAATGTAGAAAATAACAAGCAAGGAGATTTCAAATTTAAAATAATTATAGCTCTTTTCAAGATTTCCTAGTAACATGGGTGATAATAAACTTCCCCAGTAATGGTACAAGAAGCGTGTTGGTTCCCAATTGTACACCTCTCATGTTTGGGCTTGCATACTTGAAAGAAACTAGAAAATAAATATGAGAAACCTGATAATATGTTGTTGTATCCTAGGGAGGATTTGACATATATAAAGGATTAAATGGATAAAATGAATAAGAGGCACGTACAAAGGGTATGGTTAGCTCTTTGCTACTTCTAGCTCTGTCTGAACCAAGGTGAGAGAACCTATGGAGTAGCTTGCTCACATGGAGAGCTTTTGGATTTCAACCTCCATGGGGATTATTGGCACATAAAGATACAAATATGACCATGGAACAACCAAAATTGTGCACTCCACTTGAGAAGGGTTATCATAAGGAATGAATAAATGCTCTAAGTCATATACAAGCTACTGAAGAGAGATATAAAAGTGCCTACAACCTTCATCCTAAAGATTATCAATATCAGGGCTGAATGAAATATTACAATGCTAAGATTTAAAACAAAAGATGTAAAAACATGTTATATAAGCAAGGTCTTTTGCATTTTTAGGAAAATAACTCTTATGATATGCAACAAGGATTGTACCATTTATAGGGTAGGATAGTTTGTTAATTATAAAGAGGAAGGTTGTGGTGGTGTGCTAGAGATTTTTCAAATAATAGGGCATCTTGTAATATCCATGACATTATCCTTTGAAAATATGTGGAAAAGACTCAAATGCAAGATAATGAGGAATACCAAATGATCTCTAAAACCTTAGGGCATATACTACAACTAAAATTTTAGAACACTTTTCCTTATCAAATCCATAGACCTAGGGTGTCCTAAAAGGTCATTCAACAACATAATTCTAAGTTAAAATATAGAAAGGGATTTATAACCTAGATCCATGCTCAAAATGATAACTATTAATGAATACAAACCCAAATATCCAATAATCAAAACTTGTAAAACACAATGCTGCACTTCATCAATATAAAATAAAAAGAATGAAAATGTAAGAAGGAGAGGCAAAATTAAGACCCCTAGTCCTAATAAATAGATTGTAGAAGAAGAAAGGGGTCGGGAGAGAATTGAAGAACCCGAGGAGGAAAAACCGGAGGAAGAAGAAGGAACAAAGATCTGGGACACCAACTCTAGTAATGATGAAGAAGGATCTGAGGAAATTGAAAAAGATAACGTCAATACAGAGGAGGTTTCTACTATCAGAACAGAAGAGATGGAGGAAAACCAGAAAGTGTCAGAGGATGAATTTGTCTAGGAAGATCCTGTTGAGGACCCAACTTCTAGGAATGAAAAGGAAATTTCTGTCCAAGATGATATTGAAAATATGGATATGGAAATTCAAACTGGAATCAATGAGCGGGAACAAAAGAGTCAAGAAGACTTCTTTGAAGAAGCTAGGAATAGCCCCAATAAAAAGTCTGAGGATTGGAGAGGGAAGAATCAGAATGATGAAACACACACTCCTATGACCTGGGTTAACTGTAAAGCTGAGTCTTCTTCCCAATTTGATTCCTGGTTATATAGGGAGATCATTGATCTCAAGAGAAAAGTGGAAACTTTGGAAGATTCTCTGAAAGCTGCTTGGAACAAAGTAAACAACATGGAAAATCAGTTAAGCGAGATCCCTATCAAGCTCAAAGCTTATGAAAACAACCTTCGGGAACTAATAAAGGACAACAGAAAGAAAATGGAGGAAGTAACGTCTAACATTTGTGCAGCTGCTATCAATATAGGTAAACGAGCCAATGAGGAGACCAAAGCACTAGAGGGTCCTAGCAAAAGGACAAGGCAAAGCTCCAGAAAGAAAGATACACAAAAAGGAGCTTTGCTGGAGGCTACCACCCAGGAAACTGCTTTGAAAGGAAAAGAAGCCATGAACTTGATACTAGAATTGGATGAATAATCTGGTCCTTCTTGTTGGTTTAGAAACTGGTACTGATCTTTGTTCTCCTTTTGTTATCTTTTGTATGTTGTGATACTAGATTTCTGTTTCTGGGTTTTGATCGGATGCGTCTCTAATGGTTTCAGGTCCATTTAAAACCTATTTTTGCTACTTCATTGTAGTGTTTTTTAGGCATTGCCTGTGGGCTTAGACGTTCTTTATTTTGCTCTCTGTTATAGGGTTTTGGGGCCCCTTGAAAACCTATTTTTACCTCAATCTAAAACAAAGAACCACAAACATTTTCATTAACTTGAAAAGAAACCTTACATACATCAAATTTTCAAAATGCTACCAAGGAGGAAAACATGGTGAGTTTGATCGTTTGACAAGGGAGACATAAAAATGATCTATAAGCTTGGTAATGACTGTACAAATTTAACAACCTTAGTAAGAGATATAATATCTACACACAACAATTGATCCCAATTTTTTTGTAGAACATAGACTTGGAGAGAAGCAAAGACCAATATTAACCAACACAATGACCAACCTATGAATAGAGGAGAAGTAAATATTTTTACCCATTTCAAATCTAGGAGTGAGAGTTGTAACCTATGATTTCCAAACTCCCACCAAGATGCTCCCATCTAGAACAAATCCTTTGCCACACCTAGAATCTTCATATAATTGTAAGGAAAATCATGGTTACAATTGCCTGTACAAGAAATGATAAAGAATTGAAGCAAATCTTTTGATTTCTTACCTAAAAATGCCTTTCACATGAGTTAGAAGGAGGATATTCATGATGGAGGCCAAAAACATTATCTTTATGTGTAAGTACTTGAGTATCCCCTTGATCACTTACTTGAACAACTTGAAACTTTTAGATAACTTCCCTCCTTTTATGCACACCATAGAAAAACCTACTCCTAAAATGATTGTTCTATTGAAATGCTTAAGATATCATAAAAATATAAAATTATGCATGGTCATTATTGAAAAATATGCTCTTGTAATGCCCCATAAACCTTCCTCTATTATTCAAATCCTTTCTCATCCATGAAGGAGCATTGTTTTGACTCATAAGCCAATGTTTGCCACATATTAATATATAACATGCTACATCAGATATAACTAGGCACTTATAGGGCTAAAAAGTGATTAGGCTACCTAACTAGCTCAATCTAGACATGTGTCACATTATTGATCCATTTTTACACACCATCGATCCATTTTTTAGAGTCCTTAGTCTTGACCCTTACTATGGACCATCAATTTAGTTCTAGATAGTCAAATGTTATTAGTCAATTTATATACCTATCATCTGAGATCATTCCATTTGTTAGCTTCATAGGCTTCAGGCACCTTACACAATCAATCTTTACTAGGATAACACCCTTTTACCATGTGGTTTTTCATCATTTAGCCTGAGTCCATTAACAAGTTAGCTCTCACTCATGTCATCAATAGTGAAGTATGATGGAATGGAAACTATTGATCCAAATTTTAAGGATCAAATACCATTGGTTGTTTACTATTGCTTAATTTTGATGTCTATGCACCTGTCATCTAACATTTACATGATCGTTAATGATATTCATGCAACCATCAAATTTAAGCCCCAATGGATAATTATTGTGGCTTAAATTTGACATTCATGCACCCATCATTTGACATACATTTGAATGTCTTTGATGTCCATGTGATTATCAAATTTAAGCACCAATGGATAATTATCATGGACTAAATTTGGCATCTACGTTCCCATCATTTGACATCCATGTAAACATCTTTGATGTCTACATGATCATCAAATTTAAGCCCTGATGGATAATTATCATAGCTTAAATTTGATTTTCATGTGCTCATCACTTGATGTCCACATGAATGTCTTTGACATCCACATGTTCATTAAATTTAATCCCCAATAGATAATTGATGAGATTAATTTTAATGTTTACATGACCATCATTTGATGTCTGAATGACCTTCACACTTGTTCAACTTTAAATTCACTAAGTATAAAATACTTCACCTAAAGTTTTCGAACATTAATAAATATGATGTAGACTTTAGGACTTGAGCTCAGTTTACAATAAAGGGACTCAACATTAATTATACCATGTTAGTAGATAAAAAATGACCAAGGGCCATGAGAAATAAAAAGGGACCAAAAATGAATTTATTAGTCTAAGGTTTGGTCATGTTAATAAACACAACCAAACTTTAATATAAAACTTAAAATAACTCCACAACATATTAAAAATGTTCCTACTTAAAATTTTATCCTACCAAATTTGAGTTTTAATCAAATGGTCAAGGATAGGGTAATTGGGGGAAAAGACCTTAAAGATATTAGACATGAGTTCAATTTGACCTCAAGTGAACACTTGAAAACTAGAATTGGGATAAAAACTTAGGCATTTATACTTGACAAGGGCTCAATTGCTTCAGTGTAATTTTGGGTACTAACACAATATTAACTAATGAGTCTCATGGGAGACACACTATAAATATGGCTTGTGTAAAATAAAGGATTTATGATTGTGCATGGTATGTGGAAGTGTAACTGTGGTCCTATAATCTACTACATTGAGTGATCTTTATCTAGACCTACTTGTGGAGTGATGATAGAATATTGTGACACTAATTGTGGTGTCCAGTAAAATTTAAGGATCATAAGGACCCATCTGGTTAAAGATGATATAAGTGTCATAAGTTCCTTATTTTGGTAACACTAAGAACTCATTAAGATTGATCTCTAAAGAAAGTGAGTAGAGGGAGGCCCTCTAGAATATACAACATATCTACGATGTAGGGGTCTCTCTAATAATGGTTTTCATGGGAAAGTATGCATGCATGGAAACACCCTAGGAGTAGAACTCTCTTACACTAGTGGCTCTACTAAAGTATGTGGTGTATTGATAAGAACTGTACTTGGAGATATAAATGGTAAATGTGTTATAATTGGTAATTATACCATAATTAGTAATTATGATGTAACTTCCTATGGAGTAGGTAGATAATACTCATATGCATGACCCTCAACTATGACCACCTTATTTTCATGTATATATTTTATGCATATGTGCATGGTGGATGGGATATCTCATAACTACTATGTCCATGGCCTACCTAATAACATGTCAAATAAGTTGGCACTAGGTACTACTAATAATCTAGTGTCTACATGTGCTAGTCCAAATTGTAGTTGAATTAAAATCTTCCTAATGGAACTATAAACATGGCCACTAAAAACACTGATAAATGTGTCTATAGGAGATATATCCTACTCTAAACACCTCAAATATTATATAAGTGTGATAATACACATGCTAATACTTATCTCGTTGTCAACCATAACACTCTAGATAGGATGGTGATCTATGTAGGCTCGTACAAAGAGTCCTTATAAATCTATATCATCATCAACATTCTCCTACTCTAATAAAATGATGGGTGTTTATCTAAAAAAATTTTTTGGTACACACCAATGATATTGTGTAGTGGGTGTGCCTCCTCTATAGTAGTGTGATATGATGTTGGTGGTGGATGTGCTTGATACATGTAGTGAACCTATGAAGTTCCCATAAATCATTTATTTTATCATTTGGAAATGGATCTAAGAATATTTTTAACACCTTAGCTTCCATTTTTTGCACTTTGGGTTCCTTTATGGGTGTGCCCACATCAATAATGTTACACTTCATCAAATCTTGTATCTTATGTTTCAAGTTGATGCATTTATTTATTGTATGGCCTAGTGCCCTATGATATTATCAAAATCCATTATAATCATAGCTATTTGGAAGAGGTTATGCAATATCAACCTCTTTGATGGGAGGGAGAGATATGACATTGCATTATAAGAGCTACTGTAAACATGTGTTAGCAATTTTGGAAGGTTGGTGAAAACTCTGCATGGAGGAGATAATAAAACAAGGTGAGGAGATGGATCTAAAGCTATATTAACTATAACCTTTATATCACTTTTTTTAGTGGCCCTTACCTTATACAAAGGATTATTATAAACCTTAGTAGTTGATTCTGATCTGTTGGTATGTTTTATTTTTCCCACAAAGAGAAGCTTGACTTCTCTTTCTTTCACTGTGGCATAAATTTTTGAAGGTTGGAAACTTATTAAAAAATATAGTTTCATGTAATTTTGGTTAAAAAATCTATTTAAAGATGTCCTAAAGCTCTTTATCTGCCATGGGGCTAGTCAATTTGGCCAATATAGTCTTATATCATAAGACATATTCTACAATAGGCTCATTTGATTTTTGTTTCAATTATGAAACTTGAGCATATGAGATATTATCAGTGATGCTTATTAAGATGTGTGCTAAAAACATGTCTTCTAATGGGTTTAATGTAGTGATAAATTGATTCGGTAGATCATAATACCATTGTAAGGCATAATCCTTTAAACCGCATGGGAAAAATGTAGTGAGAAACTAATCATGGGACACATATCATAAAAATGTTGCATTAAATGCTCATAGATGGTGCTCGAGGTCACTATTACCATCATATAATGTAATCTTAGTGCCATGAATCTAGATGGTAATTTATTTTTCTCTATATGATGTGATAAAGGTGTATGTAAAAGAACATAAGAATCCAAGGTATATGATGGCCTAGTGGCTCCCTACTCAATATGTCACCCCTTAGCCTACAAATTATGAACCTCCTACATAAGGGATTGTACATATAGAGTGGAGGAACTAATTGTAAGAGGTGTACCTATCACCAAAGGTTTTTGAGTTACAATTAGTTGTTATGTTAACTAAGGCGGCCCTAATATAGGTGTAATAATGTAATTAACTAAGAGAGTTGAAGATTAACCACTATTTGATTTTTAAATATCTTTATAAATAATATTGGTAAGGTCATATTTCATATCCAAATGTTTGGAAATAAAATCTTGCAATTGTCTCTTATCGGTTTCATCAAATTGATTATTGAATTTTTCCATTGTAGTTTGGGGAGTAAGAAAATAAATAATTTTATATTTTGAACCTTTAAAGAAACTTAATCTAGGAGAGATTGAAAAAATCAAATATTGAAACAAACACAATATTTTAGAACTAATATATTATCATATACACAAAAAGGAGACAAACCCTAAGAGCATTTAGGGTTAGGGTTTGATAAATGTTTGAAGTAGGTCAGGTTCACCAATTTTTTTAACCTTTTAAGACTTAACAAGTATAAGTAATATGTTTTTTAAAGAGATAAGTATGATAAATTAGGGTAAAAATATGTAATAAATATATCCAATAATTTGTTACATAATTGGCTCAATTTGACCTTTCTAAAAATAATAATAAATGGCACAAGTAATAACTTAGCTAGAAAAGAACTAAGATAGATGATGTAAAGGCTAGAAGCTAAGGTAGAAGTTGGTTTAAGTGTCACAAATAGGATCCTAATGTTAGAACCCCTCATAGATATTAGTGCCCTAATTGTATAGTAGTTCCATTATTAGAAATGTGGCATTAGTTTCCTTATATTAATAGTAGTGTCCTCTATGCGAGACTATCTTGAGCTTCTAGGTATACCTATGTCTGGATTTGTGAGGTTTTTTCCTATTGCATGAGTCCTAAAACCTTGTATATTTACTATTTTTATTTAATTTGTGAGTAAACCCTAATCCTCCTTGTAGTTAGGACATCCAGTTGATATAATCTAAAAAGTGTATTTGTTAGTGGGGTAGGTTGGATATCCTCAACACCCCATTATGATGAGTGTTTCCTACATACCAATACTCTGAGGAGGGATCAAGCTTGATGTAGTTATACCCACCTAAGTGATGGTGTAATTATAAGTGAAGCTAGTATGATAGTGGACTTGAGTGATTTTAATGAGCAAGAGACTAGAAGTCTATGTAATCTAAGCTTATGAATATTGTAAATGGTAGTATGAAGAATTAGTGTATAATAGGGATTGATATATATATATATATATATATATATATATATATATATATATATATATATATATATATATATATATATATATATATATATATATAATTATGATGCTTCTATAGGTGGTAAAATAGGTTTAGGCTAACCCTAAGAGGTTTTAAATTCAGAAAGATGTCTATTTGTGAAAATAGATGGAAATGAAATTATTTCCACTATTGGGACTCTAGCTCTATGCAGCACTAGTGTCATTATGAATCTAGTGTCCAAGTGTAAAAACACTAGGCATGGAGGGATGAGATCAATAAATTAGGGTCTAAGACTGCTCTAGGGATGACTAGGGATGTCTGTGGCCCATATGAAGGCTGAGTAAGTGTGAAAATAGTCTCTAGTATAGGTCTAGGGAAAAGATAGGGATAAATAGTCTCAATTAGCACTCTTAGCACTCAAATACCACTTTTAGGTGATTACACACACACACACACACATATATATATATATATAATTCTCCTTTTTGTGTAAAAAAATGATTATCATGAACAAAATATACCTGACTACCATTTGAAATAGATAAGTAAACATATTAATTCATTTATTGTAGTCTATAATAAATACTTAGTTTTCCAACATCCACATAATTTAATCCAATTCACATATTGAGGGAGAGGAGGCATAAAATTATTCTTTAAATCAGTGCACATATTTTAGGAAAACACTTTCAAAGACAAATCACCACTCAAAACTTATTTCCAGACACAAAACACATGAAATGAGGTAATAAAAAAGACAACATTTCTCATCCACTTGCCATACCTTCAAGACTCCAAGAACATCTCCTTATTCCTCCTAGAATCTCTCCATATTATTTCTTAAAAATTATCCAATATTTTTCCTTCTCCACTCCAACTCTCCCTCCACCAAAATTCACCCCAAATAAACCTAACAATGACCAAGGATCTTTAATAAAAAAGAGTCAAAATATTTTTTCCCAAGTTAGCCACCAACCTAGTAAATGAAATGAGTACCCTATTTTACATAAGTCATTTTATGTCATAAATGATCCATAGGGTTCTTCCACATGATGGAGTTCCTTGAAATCAAGGTCTTACACAAAATAAATTCTCTTACATGCCCACATGGGGTCCTTACATATAAAACACTCCACCAGGTGGGTCATGCCTAAAAAATAGGTTAGGAACCTATGGTGTAGGTTTTATAGAAGGCATAAAATATATAGATCATATCCTTTATATGAGGCCTATGACCCTTAATAAAATAATACAGGTCATTTTAATAATTGACAATTCATATGATAAATATGGGAATTTAAACTTTAATTAGTATTTCTTAAACATTTAATAATCAATAATCTATTAATATACATAGATGCAACTAAAATACAAATTATTTATGACCACATGATTACATTGGTGAGAATATCAATTGGTAAGGTAAGGAGGTCCATAACATGGTTCCAAATTAGGAATTTATCTAAAACATAAGACATTGTTTTTGGAAATAATGAAAGTACATGACTAACTCAACTTTACCAATAAAGGTGCATGATAATCTCAAGTTCACCGATATCTTTTAATGAAATTTGGATTAAAAGGTTGTTGATCCTAATTATAATAAAATGGTTAGAATATAAAATAATTCTAAAAATTTACTTTTAATAATCAAATTTAAATAAATTAACTAAACTCAAATTTTTTTAAATGATTTCAACAAGACTAACTAAGAATTGAAAAGACATAATTAGCTATTTCTATCCAAAAAATGACAAGTTTATTGCTAGATTATCGAAATAATAAAAAATGAAAAGAATATGAACAAACATAAAAATTGAAATTAAAAAAATTAGAAGGTTATGATAGTCTAACTAGGGTCAAGAATGTTTGACACTTTTGACTTAGTATAGACATTTTTGACCATTTGTATAAAATATTAAAATTAAGACATAGTCATGTGATAACTAGAGTCTGGTTTATACCCACATATCTAAAATTTAAGAGTGTGCATAAGATTAGTAAATATTTTATCGATAGTGTAAACCCTAATACAAGTTGCAATGATTGGAAGCCTCTAAATATAAAATAATGGAGAGTGATTGGGCTGAGATGACCCTAATCACCTTTATGATGATTGAGTGCTTTGTACACATCCAATACTCCAAAGAGATAAATCAAGCCCATGTAATTATCCCACCTATATTTATTTGACATTTTTTTCTCCTTTGACTATATTAAGACATAGATATGGCTTAGATAATTTATCACACTTTGATTTTGGATGAGTAAGATAAACCTGTGACTGAGTTGAGGACTATTTGTAATACTTAGAATCAAAATTGGTAATAAAATGGAATATTTTATCAATGTGTAGTAGTTTAATTGTGCCTCTATATTATAATTTCCAATAGGACTTATGAATGTCTTTAATATTATTTAATATAAATCTAAAAGGGGAAATCACATGCTTGGAAGCCTAAATGAATGGAAGATGAAGTAAGGGAGGGTTTAATTATTACAATTTGACTATTAGAATACAAGGTTATAATGTCCCATAGAGGATAGGACCACTTTATATCTTCACCCAAATTGGATGGTTTTGAATATTTAGGAAACATTTAACTTTTTGGGTCTAGGTCCATCTGAACAAATGCTTAAGGGTATTTTTAGCTGATGGAACATCTATATATATGATGGATGATATATTAGAAAATAAAATGTCTTCACATATGCTTCAGATTGTAGATGATATTTATGGATTATATATAACATCAGTCTTGTACACTTGGAAAACTTAGACCTTGGCTATTCCTCTCTATTCTAGACCTTTCGCACTTATACAAATCTTTCATCTACTCTATCTTTTTCCCCTTACCCTATCTCTTAACTCTTCAATTTTATGTTTATGATAGAGGCATTTTATCTTTCCCAAAATTATTAAAATGAACTTATCTTCCATATCTATAAATTTTGATCATGTACCTACTTTATTTCTCCTTATACACTAACATCTAAGACATACACCTATGTCGACACTTTTGTCTTAACACAACACAATTTTTTAGTTCCCTAAAGTCATATAATTTACAAATGAAACATATCCTAATGGATGGACTAAGTGATTTAATAAAATTTACTTCTCCAAAGGGATTTATATAAATACAAGATCAACCCTAATTCATACCTAACCTAGGAAAAACCTAGCATTTAGTTAAAGAACATTCAATTGAATAAAGCTTCCCTATTTATTATTATTTCCATAAAATTCATAGGGATAACACATATACATGTCTGAAGTAATAAATGAGTATCCTAAGAACCCAATTTTCTAAGTTACAAGGTAGGTTACTATTGTACTTACTTTGAATATAGTGCATGATTCACACATAAGCCAAAATATATGGGAATAGCTATATTAGTCTAAGAACCTCTTTAGAGTATTGGATATGTAGGTAGTATTAATTTACAAATGAGTCTTTGGGGTCATCTCGACATCATGTGACCACTAACCTATTTTTTCTAAGGTACCATGAAAATGAAGAACTCAAGTTTTAACGTTCATAAGGAGTGATAATATATGACCCATATATGAATAAACTAGAGTGAAGGTAAATATAAATCCAATAGCATCCATGTGGTTACATTATTTTCTAAAAATTATTCCATATAGGACACCTAAATAAAACTTAGAAAGTAGCATCAATGTAACCATCCTAGATTAACACAAGTGTATAGAGCTCCATAAAAATTTAATCTAGAATAAAGAAATTATTCTTTAATTATCTTCCAGTTTGTTTTCTACTTATTCTAGATCCATCACTATGTTAACATAAAAACTAGCTAAGTATATTATTTCTTTATCATTTACATACATATCTTATTTTTAATTTATATATTTAGCCTATTTTTAGTTTTATAAATTTATCATATGTTATATCTAAGTTTAGAACCTAATTGGCTTGTTATAGAGATAGTTTATCACCCTTGTTCCCTAGGCTATCTCTATCCCCTTTAACCCTAGATAACCCCAATATAAATTTTTAGTATTAAAAATTTGGTGAACCTGAAATTTGAACATAAAACCCTTGAAAAATTAGGGATTTGTAATTTTTTTTTGTTAATCCTTGATTGCTATAAAATATGTGCAATATGTATGCATCTATCACCCATTTTGGGTTCTAATATATCATAGTTTCTCTAGTTTGATACATTAGTCACCTTTTAAAATATATTAAGTAAATATGTGTCAATAATGAGAGGGTTTTAAATAATAAACAACACTTGATCTCTCTTCAAATTTCCTTTTCTAATGTTATAGAGCTAGTTTCTAGATGCCAACGTGCATGCTATCAAGTATTTTTTTACCTAAGTCTTATTCGATCCACACCCATTATTCACCCAAGGATTATATTGGTTTCTAAGTTCAATGATGTTACTACTCAAAAAGATAATATTTATCAACCTATTCCCCCACCTTATAATATAAAACAAGTGCATCCTAAACCTAATCTTGTAATAAAATCTAAGGGGTATGCCATTATTAACCAATTGGGAAATACACATTCAAAAATTTCAATCCTTGAGATCATAAAGAAATCTAATGTTTATAAAGATATCCTATATGAGACATTTTTTGAGACAAAGTTCCAAGTGATATTGATCTTACTTATTTTTTAGATATTATTAAATATCTCAAGAACAATATAGATCTCATCACATTTGATCCAATATATTTACCACCCAAAGATATTATTGACCAAAATTTTCCTTTATTCATATAAATTACAATGAAAAATAAACATATAAAAAGGGTGCTTTTTGATAATGGATTATTCCTAAAAATTTTTATCACATAATTCCTAACCACCATGGGTATTAATATCAATCTTATTCAAAACATAGTTATGCACATTAAAGGGTTTGACAATTCACATAGCCCTCTAGTTAGTCAAATCACATTAAATGTGACCTTAGGATAAAACAAGATTTAAACTTATTTTTAGGTCATGCCTCAATCATTAAATTATAATTGAATATTAGGTAGATCTTGGATAAATTTAATGGAAGTTATCCCATCTACACTTCATCAATGTGTAAAATTCATACATGATGGAACCTTATTATCCATGCTTGTTGATGATGAACCTTTCAAATTTTACAAAATGATGCAATATAAAACTAAAGACATCCTTACAATGTTACCATCTAAAAAATCCATCCCTCTTGAGCATATACATATGTATGAAATAAGTAAGTCAAGTACAATGGTTCCTTTGTCTCCATATTAAAATAATGCACTAAACTCTAAGGTGCACATAGATATGCATAATGAGAAAGAATCATTACCAAATAAACAAGTAAAACTATAAGATCCCCAAAAATTTAATATTCCTTTATTAGTCAATACTAAGTAAAAGGATGGTCATGTTTTATATAACTATGATAGTGATGATGATACACCTTATGATATGATAGATGAGAAAATGTGAAACTTAAAATTTGATCCATTTGATCAACTAACACAAAACCTATTATAACATATGGGTCCTAGCATATATAATTTAAATATACTTATTAAAAGTATAGAACTAAATATAGATAAGGGAAAAATAAAAATAGTATATGAGCATGTAAATTTTTTTTACTCTATACACCCCTCTTGGATAAAAACATTGAGTCAACCTTACAAGGGTCAAATGCAAATTCATCATGTGAAAAATTTGGAGTCTTTTCAAAAGGTTTCATAATAAGTTTTATAGATCATGACATAGTAATATACTCTAAATACCATGTTATCTATTTTAATTTAGCATAGAATGATTTCTTTACCTTCTAAAAGACATAGATCATGTTATAGACTTCTAACCATAGAGCACACAGTACCATACTATAAATATCATCAGATCAATGGCAATCACCCCAATCAATGTGAGGTATTGAAGAACCAAATTTAAAAATATAAGAACAAAGTACAAATACACATTATGTCTAACATGAGAAAAAGGAAAAATCCTTCCTATCTTTTAAAAAACAACTATTTCTCAAAGTGACAAAAGCATGAGGATTTAACTATTATTGTTAATTTCTATGGGGTATATTGCCACCATATCCAGTTTGATAACAAGTGGGATACCACTTGTGGCACCAATTTTCTTGTACAAATAGGAAATTATATATATGAACTAATATACTCTCCATTGATGTCAAAATATCAAATATACATCTAGTTACCTATCGCTTATGGCCCATTTGTGGAAACTTTGGTCATATTGATATTAGACAATGAACCACATTTAAAACTATTGTTTTGAAAAAAATTGCCATCCAAGTGGAATGCTAAGCTAGATACTACAAACATGTGTGTTAATTTTCTTAATATGGGAGAAACAAATTTCATACAACATGATGACCATGATTATTTTCTTGCACCATTGGCTTTAGGTAACTCATTAAATAAAAACATTGAAGTGGTGGTAGTGTAGTGATATAAGAAAATATTTAGGGATTTCCTAGGGGATCATACACCTTTTTATGATGAGGAATTCCTTGATTAGAATTTTTAAAAATTATATAAATATAAAAAATAAATAAAAAAGCATTCAAAAATACAAAAATATTTTAGGCACCTACATGTTCTATTTGGATCCTTTGCATCTATTTGGTAGTTCCATATTGATGGATGACATATTCAATTACTTATATATACATAATTGTGTTAAAATTATATCTGAGTGTGAAACAAGCATACACAAATACATGACTTGTTCCTATTTTGGATGTTGGGCCTTCCCTCTACTCATGCCATGTAGACATTGGGGGAATCCACATCTTTGCTTCATACACATAGGTTATATGATTATATGATCACATTTCATTATCATGTTTAATCTTACATATGTCCTTACACATTCATTTATCCATGATTATATCTTACATAGGGTACTTGATATGATATACACTTGATTTTTTTCCTAACACATTTGATCCATGGGTTACTATGACATGTTTATGTTAGTTGCATATGATTTAATTTATTCACTTCATTGAGTATTTTTACTTGCTATTGTATTCCTTGTTTTATCATTTGAATATATTCCTTTACACCTATGTTGATGCTAGTGTCCTAACTTAATGCAAGTTTTAAGTGGCCTAAAGTCCTCTGATTTGAAAATGAAACCTATTATAATGGTAATTCAAAGTTATTTTATGTGGTTTACTTATCCAAATGGATTTATATAAATACAAGATCAACCCTCATTCATACCTAACCGAGAAAAACCTAGTATTTAGATAAAGAGAATTTAATTAGACAAAGCTTCCCTATTTATTCCTATTTCCATACCAGTCATAGGGATGACACATATATAGGTCTAAGGTACTAAAGGAATATCCCAAGATCTTAACTTTATAATTTATAATAAAGGTCACTATTGTAATTAATTTACACATATTACATCATTCAAACACAAGACAACGCGTAGGGTATAACTACACTAGCCTGAGTCTCTCTTCAAAATATTAGATACGTAGGTATTGTTAACTGATAGAGGCATTTTTAGATTTATATTGACACTCTGTGCCCACTAACCCATTTTCCCAAGGTCACCATGAAGATGAAGAACTAGGGTTTTGACATTTCATAAGGAGTGACAGTCTATGACCTAGATCTAAGTGCACAAGAGCAAAGGTGAAGAAAAATACAAAAGCATCTAGGTGGTCACATCCTTTTCCAATAGGTATTATATATATTATACATACATTAAACCTATACAATATCATCAATGCAACCATCCCAAGCTGATGCAAGTGTCTAGAGATCTAGTGAAACTTCATCTAGAATCAAGTGATTGTTCTATAATTATCTTCTAGTCTAATTTTTGCTTATTCTAGATCTAGCACTATGTTAGCATCAAGAAAAAATAAGTACATTAATTTTTTGTCATTATATACATATAATATTTTTAATTTATATATTTATCTTATTCTCAATTTAATACATCAAGCATATGTTATATCTGAGTTTAGCACCCACTTGATACACTATATAGATAATTTATCATCATTGTGCCCTAGGATATCTCTATTCCTTTTAACCATAGATATCCCAATATAGATTTTTAAGGTTAAACAAATATATACAAATGTGTCAAAATAGGTCCAAATTAAGTGCACAAGTGAATTAAAGTAGAAAAGGGCCAAAATTGACATAATTAAGTATTCATGACCAAATTTAGGTGTCTAAAATAAAAAAAATTATTGAGAAATTGATCTAATAATTGGTTGAGTTTTTTTATTGATTAGATGGGTAAATAATAAAACCAATGCAAGGAAAAAAATATATACTCATACGAAAAAATTTAGTTATCAACTTGTCATTAGAAGGCATAATCTAGACATGCCACATGAAAAGATTGAAGTTGCTATTTTGGGTCTGATTTAACTTCATATAGTGGAATATCAAGAGGTAAAAATATTGTAGGTAAATGATATGATGTAATATCAAGTACAAATATATTATGAATAAAGTATTGTGAATTCATTTATTTCTTATATTTTGGTATACCTTACTCTAACTGTAACACTTTAGCATGCAAAGATAAAATATTTTGAATGGGGGATTATGTCATAGGCAAGGGAGGTTATGTATTATGAATATCTATCAAGGATTAAAAATGAATCATTTATTTAGGTATGAGCATAGATATCTATTTGAAACCTCATGTTTCTTCCAAAATTAAAGGTGCATATGTAATGATAGTGTCAATAGTAGAGGTAGAAACACCTATGTTAGGTTTAAAATGTGAAATACTAGTTTTTATTATGCATTGAAATTATATATTTTTTCCTATTGTATACTTTTATAAGCTAAGAGGAATTTGATTAATTTGTCTATATATTTTCACATTTAATGAAATCTTACTTAGTATTTTGATAAATGTTGGATTTTCTCATGATATACCCCATCGAGTTCATCAGGATATATTTTATTTAATACTTCATGATTATCTTGTTCATTATGATCATATTGATTATATTTTTCAATATGATAATATTTTAAAATATATTCATGAATAATTTTTCTTAAAAAGAAGAGGAACCATTTTTTGCATTAAGGGAGTCCATTTTAAATGTGATCAAATGGATTTGAGTATGCTCCATATGGGCCCACTTAACCTAGAACCATCCTTAGAGGAATAAGGGAGGTATGTTTTGGAGATGGAATAGAATAATAACATGGAAAATATACTATAATCAATAACTAAAAATGGAATGCTAGAAAAAGAAGGATTTTTTTGAGTATGAGATTAGTAAATTACCTTGAAATCCAAGATCAAAAGAAAATAATTTCAATGTCAAATATAAAATTTGAGATCAAAATAAATTTATTTAAATTTAATATATTAAATCCAAGGGATAAAGAAATATATTTAGTGTTGGATATTAAATCCAACATTAAAAGAATTTTTTTAGTGTCAGATATTTAGGAATATATCCAAAATATATAAAAATATTTATAATCAATGCTCAAATAAAATGTATGGGTTCACCAATATGTTTCACCAAAATTTTAAATTAATTAAGATATTAACTCTAATTAGAATAAAATTAATTCAAGGGTAACACATGTTTTAAATGAATTGTAATGATCATAATGCAAGTAAAATACTAAAATAGACAAATTTTAAATGATTTAAATAATATAACTATGGAAAATAATGATGACAAGAGGAATTATATAATTAATTATTGTTAGGTTGACTGTGTGAGATTTGAATATAAATATAAATGATGAATTAAAACTAGATTATATGCTTATAAATGAAACTACAATTATCACTATTCTAGGTCAAAAATAGATTAGAAAGAGATAGGACTGACTGCCAGTATTGAATCATATGAATCAATATTGACCCATGTAAGAAAACATGTAAACATGGTATATTTACCTTTACCTACTTGAAATACTATTTTATGTGGAATTTTAACCTTCAATTATGTGAAAATGACTTGTAAATGACCTCTTCAAGGTTGAAACCACAATAGAGTTTGTGATAGCTTAAAACCTACAAAAAGAAAAGGGGGATTATAAATGGTTGTGTTTAACCCAATCATGCCTATGATGATTTAATGATACATGTGTACCAATAATACATCTAATAGGATACCAAGCTTCACATAGTTGTCCCTCTTAGAGTGCTTAGTGAAATAATGCCATTTTACTATAATATACACATAAAGATGACTCAAATCCTTGATAATGGTTTGATTGATTTAGATATAATAGTATTAATACCTGGATAAATAATGATAAATGCAAATATAATCTAAGTTCGAAAGAATAGGGAATATTTTCTCAATGTTCAATAGTATAATTATGCCCAAATAGTGAAATTTCCAAGAGGAATAAGTGGATTAGATATGAATTTATAGAAATTTAAATGGATGAAACCTCACGATACTTATCCTAAGAACATATAATAAACTATAAGGGTTCAAATTTAAAAAAATATCTATTTTGGGGGAAAGGGTGAGATAAACCTATAAAGGTCAAGATTGACTAGTGATCTTGATTTGTGTGGGTCACTTCTAACTTGGGAAGGGTAATATTTGATATTAAGATTTTGAAGTGTCTATAAATATGTTTAGAGGGGTTTTTATAAATTAAGAATATTTATGTAGCTATAAAAGATAAAATTAGAAGGGATGGGCCTATTCAAGTACTTAGGATAGAGTGATAAAATGAAATAGGACCAAAGTAAGTGCTTAAGTAAATTTAGGTAAATGTGTGACATAATTAACATTATCAATTATTCATGACCAAATTTGAGTATCTAAACCAAAGAGGTACCCCTTAGTCTTTAGATTCCCAATTTAAGGAATTTTAGGTGCTCATCCTTACCATTTGTTTCTTTCACATAAAACATATTTTTAAAAGTGCCACTACATCCAAGGGGAAGATTGATTCACTAATAAGTCCACTCAAGATAAGTTTTGCTATCCCTAATCTCTTAATTTAATTTAATTTAATTTATAAGGTAGATATATTATTCATATTATCAGATTTTTATGTTTATTTTGATATGTTTCCTTGTATATATTATCTTAATGCTTATACTAATGTATGTTATATAGGCATGTAGATACAACCATAGTTTTGATTCAATTTTCCATGTTTAAGTTAGTTTTCAATACCTTTGCATGAAGTTGCATTATTTTTGTTTGTTTGGATGTCATATATTATTAGCTTAGGTTATCAACATCTTAGTTCTAAGTTTTCATTATTTAATACTTCCTTGAATGAAATTTCCTTATTATATACTTCATATCCTTGTCACAAATAACTCATAATTTTAGCCTTTTTCATGATTTTTTCCACAACCATTTATGTAGTAAGTCCTATTATGGTATCATATCCTTCTTATATTAGATGACATTTATAATTTTGGCATTACCCAATATAATATCTAATGAACCTAATGCGAATCTTATCCCAATTCTAGTTGTATCCTATTCACATTTATCATTTAATTTTTTATTAGCATTATCTTCACATCAAATTCACCACAATACATTTAGTGAACCCATCATGAATTTTATTCCACTACTATTTGGATCATTTTCACTTTTTAATTTGATTACACTTCTTATCTTTTTCCATTATTTTTTATGATTTCCCCTCTTATGATCTTTATATATCCCATATAGATTCTTTATGATTTTCTCCTTTATCTCTCCTTTTTTCACCATTAAAGGAAAATTATCATGGTGTAGATTTCCTAAATAAAAATATTGATATATCTCATGTACCATAGTTTCAATATATTTTGATAGTGATATCTAAAATCCCATCTGTCACATCACATATCTTGATTAAATAGTCTTTCATATTTTGAAAAAGGATGGAAGGCTTAAACACCTTAATAAATTTACATTTGTATCTAGTGATTCAACACACATTACTAATATTAATAAAAATTCCATTAATGTGTCTTCTACACATATGCATATTTTATGTAATGATACCTATAAGACTCCTTAAAATCATACTATTGACACTACTCAATTGTTTTATAAGGTGCTAGACCAAATGGCCTGTATCCAATCCATAATACCAATAAAATGATCCAAATGCAAAACCACATTTTCAAAATGTATATTCAAACTCAACAAGTCATTTTAAAATGATCTAGTTAAAATTATATCCTTCATCTTATTAGATATGTTAATAGTAATATTATTAAGATATTTAATTATTTCATAGTCCATATCTTTGATAGGATTTGCTTTTGGGAATAAGAGTGTAAAGAATTTTTGACTTGAGATTTTAGATCACCTTCTATGATCATTCTATTATCATTCTAGAGTGCACCCTATTTGAAGATGTGTAAAATACACCCTCAATCCAAATAATACAATTGGAAATTATTAGAGTGTGGGTGATTCTATGCTGAGAAGAAAATCCAAAGAGGGCCGGTTCCCTTTAGATTTATCTGTTAAATCTGATCTACTATGATTTTGGGGTGAAAAGGGGAAGGGAAAACTGAAATGAAAACCTGTCTAAATGGGGTGATGCACCTGAATGATTCATATTATTTGAAATATTTATGAAACTAATTAAGATACCCATATGAATTTAAAATAAAACTCTACATTCAATCTTGAACATCAGTGTTTCAAAGGAAGGTCTGAAAGAATTTTACAATGCAAATTCAAATCCTAACTCTTCTAATGACATGTAGAGGATGTGATTTTCATAGTAGGTGTGGAATGACCTAAAAAATGGAAAGTAGATGCCAATTTTATGTTGGTACATAGTCAAATTAAACTCTATTCTGATCCAAAAAAAAAAATCAAACAATCTTCTTTATTTGATAAATGGTGTCAATTACAATTTTTGTTTTGCTTCAGAAATTAATGAAAAATGGCTTCAAAAAGCCAATAAATTAATATAAAACCTTAAATAAAAAAAAGTGGCATGTAAAAGAGAAGGATTAGTCTTATTTTAGTAAAAATAAGACTTATATCCTTTTAAAATATTAAATAAAGGCCTTAAAATCTTCCAAGTCTTCAAAAATTGCATGTTCTTCATTTTTGGCATAGAATTGAGAAGTGGTGGGCACATATTGAATTGTAAACATTACTTCAAGAAAATAAAACCATAAATTTTAAGATAAATCCATATTAAAAGTGGGTTAATTTTCTTTAATTTACTTATCTTACTTGAAAAGCATGGGAGATGCATGAAACTAGTCAAACTAGTCAATCGAAGAGATTTGACCCTTAAGGATTAGTTAAGTTAACTTGAGCTTAACTTGCATGAATTAGAACTTGTGAATTTAATTTAGAATTATATATATTTAAAAAAATATATGGAACATTGTAACTCTGAAATTAATTTAGTTGATATATTTTCAATGTCATTCTTTACTTGCTTGATTGACCAATTAAGCCTATTATGCTAATTAGGCCTAATAGCCTACCTTATTGCATTTATAATCCATTAAAATTGAAAAAATATGCCATGAAACCTGAAAAAATAATTAAATATACCTATACAAACTTTTCTCATCACAAGATATGTTATTTTGATGAGAAAACACTCACCATTCAGTTAACAGGGTTGATTAGGCCTATTTTGCTCCATTTTCTTGTAGACTAGCCATTTTGATCAAGCTGGTTGGGAAAATTTAAAGATTATTTATGAAAAAATGAATATTTTAGGATTCATAAAAATTCTTATAATTTTATCTCCATTAATTATATTTCATTGAACTATCTTGTACTTTATTTTACATGCTTTTTACCATAAAAAACATGATTTTTGACCTCATATGTACATATCTATGCATAAAATTGAAATTTAATAATATTATATGAGTTTAAATTACATTTTAAATGGTTTTAGGTTGATCCATGATGATTTTATGGCAATAAAATCAATTTTTTTAAAATAAAGTTTTTAAGGTTTTAGGTGGGCTTTGAAGCTGAATGTTCAAAATGATGGTTCATGAAGTACATACCTCAAAACCATATAATATTTATATATATGTATATAAAAATAATCCCCCTAAAATTATTGAAAATATTAGGTTACCATGCAAAATATATAAAAAGTTACCATGTGCAGAAATCTACTTGAGGGGTTTTGACTGCATTCTGGACCACCTATGCTCTTAATGATTATTCATTAAAAAAATCCACTAAAATGTTCTAAATTTTTAATTAATATTAATTAAATATTGTTCCTAAAAACATACTAATATCATTCATCAAAAATCCACACGTGGTGAAAGATATGAGCATCTGAATAGGAGGCTTGAAAGAGTGTCTAGAACTATAAAAAATAAAAAATTCACCAAAATGAAAAAAAAATATTCACCTAATTCAAAATTCCTGAAAAAATCATCATGGGGTTTTTACCATGCTATCAAAATACTCTGAAAGCACATTTTGCTTGAAAAGTCAAAAAACCCCTTTTTGGCCTATATACCTATTTGCATGCAAAATCTTGTATGAGCATGGTTTGATTAAAATTTAAAGTTTTTAAACTCTTTAAATGTCTTATTATGATTTAAAAACATAATATAATTCTTTTCAAACTTTTACCTGGACTTAGAAACCTCTATGACACTCCAGAATGATGCTTACTCTAATGGTGATCTCTAACGAATGTGCTGAGGAATGTTACAAAACAACAAGTATATCCACTAACTAAATTTGAGGTCTTGAAACCACATAAAACTCTTATAATCCTCGATTTCCTTTAAAATTGACCCTTGTGTTTGGATTGTCTACATATTTGAACTTGGCAATGCTCTTTTGAAATTATAATGACCCATTTAAAATTAATTTTTTATGTTTTTTCCCAAAATTAGTAGGACACAATTCCTTGGTTTGAATATCTTTATAAGGCTATGACCAATTTTAGAAAAGTTTTGTATGATAGGGGTAGTAATTTAACCTTGATAGGTCAAATTACTAACACCTTATTTGGGAGAAAGATATGATGAGGAATTAAAAACCTAAAAACCTTAAATAGGGTAAATAATATTCACTTGAGATAAATAATGAAGTAGTTCTTATGAGCTCATACCCCAAGTGCCATTAAGGAGTGCACTTACCATCCTAAGCCTCGTAATGGTAAAAAAATGATTAAGACAAAGTTGAATTAAATTTATTGGAAACATTAAAACCCCCTTCAATTATCCTTTTTTCCCTGATCTCATTACATCACCATTCAACACTTAACCCCTCCCTCCTTTGAGTTTGTCAATTCCATTTTTTAGTTTATCTTTTTAACTAATTGATTTAAACCATCTCCCACAGCCCCTTTTATATTATTCATTTCACTATTTTAATAAATTTTCTTTCCCTTTTTAATTGAATTTATTTTATCCTAATTTTTACTATATTCATTTTAACCCAATTTGAATTTTTAGAATACTCATTTTATTTTTTATTTTTTTTCTTTTTCTTATTTAATTTACATTTAATTCAATAATTTAACTTTAATTTTATTTAATTTCAAATTTAAATTTTAAATAATTAATTAAATTTTAATGTTTCCAATAAATTTAAAATTTTAAATAATTCATTAAAAATTTTAATTTTAATATTTCCAATAAATTTAATTCAACTTTATCTTAATCATTTTTTTACCATTGAGAGGCTTAGGATGGTAAGTGCACTCCATGTTGGCACTTGGGGTATGAGCTCATAATGGTTACTTCATTCTTTACCTCAAATGATTATTCTTTACCATATTTAAGGTTGTTAGGTTTGATGTTCCTCATCATATCTTTCTCTTGAAGAAGGATCATGGGAGGTGAACCAAAACATCAAGGAAAACATTCTTTACATAATTAATCCCAAAAGAAAATATTGCCAGTAATATTATTCCCCAACATCCTATCAATAGAAATATTCTTTAAACCCTACAAAATGATATTATAGGTTCATTTATTATGTTTATGGACATTGGAAACATTTCTACAACCATCACCTATGATGATAATACTCACTATACCCTACACCTTAGAGCATTTGGAAACCTCTACAAATATTACATTCTAACCAATAGGTATGTGACTACCAAACTTATAGTAAAAAGTCTAGTTGAGATACATTATTATGGTAAAATCAACTCCTAGCTCACTCCACAACAAAACTAAAAGACATAGTTAATGCTCTAGTTAAATAATTTGATTATCATGATCTTCTTTAAAATAGCCTTATAAATTTTAGTAACACTAAGCATATACCTAAGTATTTCTCCCAATATATAAAGTTGAACATAACATGGATAAATAAAATATATTGAAACTCTTTATCACTACCATAAAATGTGCTCTCCAATACAAAGATTGAATCTTATTCCCTAAGATGTTGGAATAATCCTTTGACAAACCTCTCCCACAATATAAATTAGGAGATTCTAATAAAATAATAAAAATAATCAACACTCTACCTACCTTCCCTTAAGCTTATATGAAGTTAGGAAGTTGATTCCATAATCTAAACATTTCACTTACTCTTCACTACAACTCAGACAATTTTTATGTTTTCATGCTTATGTTAGTCATTCTCATGAAAATTATCTTGGAATAAATAAATATGCCTTAAAATCTATGTTAGGAAAATAATTTAACAATGAATCTATCTATAAAGAGAACTAGAAAAAACATAAAAAAAATATCTAATTCCAAATCAATCTGACCTCATAACTCTAATCAATTGTATTAAGGAAACCAATATAAACACTGCAATCAAAATAAAAAAAATATTAAAACAAACATACTCAATCATCTAAACCAAATGAGGCCTATATGAATAATGTTTTAGGTGTTATTTATCTTAATTATGATCACTAATACACCAAATATAAATTTGTAAACAATACCAAGGTTAATTTTCATTATAAGCTCACTTACAGAGGTCCCATTACAAATCCTAATAAGCCTTCCCAAGAATACATCATTATAAATTATACCGCAACTTATACCTCTATATCCTCACCTAGTGATGAGTCCACTCCATCACTAGAGGTTCAATATAATTCTCAAAATAATCATACCTTAATTCAAAAAACTAATCCTACTCCCACCCTTAAATAGTAACATATTTATTACCAAAAATCATCTTCATGGATATTCCTATATGATCTTCATACTATGCCTAGTAATTTTCCTTTATTTTAACTCATGAGAACATCACGATATCATCAGAAAATTCAAATACAATAATTATATGATATATAATAATCACCTTCAATAAATGAACATGAGAAATCTAGTGAACTTATGTAGGTCAAAATCATATGGAAATGCATGCCATTGAAACCATATCATATCCTAAATCATCTAAAAAACCATCTATTGAGTTTCCTAAGGATGATATGATTAGTGACAGTTTTTTCCTGAGCTGATGACTCAAATATATTTATCAATTTAATGATAAATGATTTTAAAATAAGGAAGCCTTGGTGGGAAAAGGTTCAGGCATTAATTTTACTTCACTATGGTTAATAAAAAAATTAATATTTTTCACAAACAATATTAAGAAAGATCAACAAACCTGATGTGGATTTGATAAGACTATCCATAATACTCTTAGTTATATTCAGATCCCTCTCACTATTATAACCAAAATCATCTACATGAATTTTATGGCCTTTGATCTTACACTTTTACACTTTATTCTGATATCATCTATGTCATCTTCAGACCTAATGCATGAGATCCATCAATTATTTTGGTGGCTAATGCCTCAATTTAATTCCCAATGGTAAATGATATAAATATGAAACCTATACTAACCCTTGGGAAATGAAATTACCAAAACCTAAATCAAAATATAACATTCCTAAAAATAAATACATTAGTATCCCTCATTTACTTGAGTTCATCAACATGCATCTTGACATGAAAGTCATTCTAGTTGAATTTGATGATGAAAAACCTAATTAGTTTCAAAAAAATTGAAGCACCAATCAATTAATACCTTATATATTGGAATGGATTCCTCCATCTATTTTACTAATAGATAAGAAAATTTTCATAAATGAAGATGATAGTGAATTCCCATCTCATTTCAATGATAATTAAGCTTCTTATATTGAATATGACTATGATTGTAATGAATTAGTGTTAAATAAGATTAAAATGAATCCTTATTACTCTCTCCATGAGTTTTTATTCAACTTGGTTTATCTACTATTGAAACTTACAACAAAAATTCACAAAACTTTAACCAAAAATGAAATATGTCCCCATCATAAGATGAATCTTACATAGTTTCCAAATCTCAAAAAAGAGATTTGGATGTGATTTAATATCAAAATATCCTTTTTAGGATGCATTTTTTAGTTAGAATGTTCACATAGTATATATTTGTACTCATTTATATTCACATGATGAAGAGAAAGAAAAACAAGGTTACATCCCCCCTAATAATACACACTTGGAAAAATTCCACTAGATTATTCAACACATATCTATTTTTTTGCCAAAAAAATATAATAAATCACTCTAAAAGATTATTTTTAAAAATGTAGTAAAAAACAATGAAGCCTACATGGCTTATTTAGTTAAAAATAAAAACACAGTTGAAAATAATATAATCAATAGGGCCGATTCACTTTAGAATTTACTTTTAGAACACAATAAAAAAAGCAAACATGTTTTAGAGATGTCATATTTAGTTCAATTTAACCCAAAAAAATAAATTGGCCATGTGTCTTAGATGGTAGATATATTTTATAAACAATAATCAGCTAAAAAATGAAATCAACATAAACAAACAATGACCATTATAGATATAAAATATCACCCAATTGTGAATAGTTAAATAGACACACATACAATCATGTAAGATCTAGTTATAAATAGTATAGAAAACATAGAACAATATAAGCATGGCTAATCCCATATATAAAATCCTTAAAATTACCCTAGAAATCAAGGCTAATGTTTTGAGATAGATTCACAAATAATTTGACACCAAAAGGTATTACATACTTCATTATAGAAGTGAAAATTGAATATGATGGTCCTTTTCCTAATTTTTATTCTAAAAAAATCATCTTAAAGATCCTTCATGCAAGGAAACCTTATATTCCTGATTACCATCACAAACATGGAAATTTTGAGCATACTCCATACTTTACAAATTTTATTTTTGGTGTTAATAAAAAATATCATCTCTCTAACTTACTTCTTTCACCTTATCACTTGTAATATGAAATCACAATGTTCACGAAGGATGTTATGGAGATTAAAATATCATCATTTGATTATTATTACCCTCTCTAGAATTATTCTTTTCTTACCCATGAAGAAATAGATAACTTCAACTTGGTCTTTGATTAAAAGTAATCCTTTAATTGGCCATATAAAGATATTATTGGAATTTACACTATCATCTTTATTCATAACATCATTATTTATCCTAATGTACCTCTCATTTGAAAAGAAAAAACAAAAACTCTCTGTAGAGGTCTCAAGCTTTGTCCTAAAGAAATAATTAATCTCCTTGATGCTAGGTTAACTAAGTCAATATATTACTTTGAATGGGTTACCAACATTGTTCCTATTCACAAGAAAATCACAATGATCATTTGAATATCTATCAAATTTTGTAATGTAAATTTAGCATGTATCTAGGAAAATTTTCTTTTAACTTTTATGCATTTTGTTATTGATTCTATAACCATATATGAGATGATTCTCTTCATGGATTTTTTTTAGTATAACTAGATTCACATTTATCTTGAATATAAAAAATAGACCACCTTAAATATTGAGTTGGAAAAATATTACTAAGTTAATATGGATTTTTTCCTTAAATAAGTCAAGGAAACTTACCAAAATTCTATGACCCATATTTTCATGATCCCTTTAATAAAATATTTTAATCCTATGTGGATGATATCTTATACAAATTTGAGTGTATCTTCATGACCTATCTATCATTATTGAGCATCCAATCTCATAAAATACTAAGATTAATCCTATAAAGTACACCTTTGATGTTACATAAAATTATTTTAACATTTTTGGACTTTATATGAGGGATTAATGTAGATACTTTCATGATCAAATCTATCAAGGACATTCCTATACCCATATATATCCATCATACATACACTTACCTTCATAATCTTTGGTAAATTGGATATTTTAACCTTAATTAGCTTATTTACCTCATTTAATAAACTCACTTACTATAAAATGTGCCCTCTTGAATAGATATATGCATGCCAATCTACCTTTGATAACATGTAGAAATACTTACTTCAACTTCCTAATTTAAAATATCCATCAAAAAATCACCATATCATCTTGTATACATATTATACACCTATCCTAGTTAGCTTTAATATTGTTAAAAAATATGGTCTAAAAAATACTATGGAATTTACTACATTAGTCATGGTTTGATTGACTATGAAGCTCGCTACACTAAAATCAATCATGCTTTTTTCCATTTTTTTGTAGATAAAAACCTTTGGCACTACATGCTTTATCAAATTATGTATGTTGTTTTCCATTCAAACCCCCACTATAATTTCCTCTCTAAGGCATTTTTTCTAGAAATATAATTCAACAATGGATGAATCTCTTGATGGAATTCTACCTTAAAATAATTACTCAAAAATTAGTCACGAGGTAATTTATTTCCAATGAAATTGACGTTGCACCTCTTCCTTCCCAATAACACAATAAATATATCTTTATCAATAAAGACACCATCTTCATGAAATATACCATTAAAGACATTATAATTATAAATTAATTCCATAATTTCAAAAACCAAACATGAGGCATGTGCATTTGGAGATCTTAAAATAAAAGTATCTAAATAAATATCTTCCAAAATAACCAAACATGAAAATAAACTTATAGTAATATTGATTTTCATGAGGACACTTGGACACTCAAATTTGGTGATGCTAAGTGATTTCAAGGAGATAGGGTAGGATGTTCTTCTCTGATTATTTTTATTATCATTCCTCTATATTTTTTATTTGTTTTCAATGTCACTAATAACATGGATGAATACAAAAAACTTATAATTTGTATGCAAGAAGTCATTAATATTGATATATCTTACATTTTTAGGTGATTCTCAACTTGTATGTTTCCATATCAGTGTCACCTATCAATGCAAACGTGATAATGTTAAATTATATCACGAGTTTGATATAAACCTTGTTAAATAATTCACATTTTTCACTATCATTGCAATATCAAATGAATAAAACATTGTCAATGGTTCTCTTACTTCCTCTAATTCTATTTATCACCCCCATAAAGTGTGGCATGATTATTATTTTCTCATTTAAATGAGTAAATAACCATGTATCATAGCATGTGTGAATGATTATATTAATTTTCACATTCATGTTTTCACCACACAAAATATCATGGTATGCAAAGACCATCCAATTCCTATAAAATTATAATTACCCTTATGAGGATGCCTCACTATGAGAATATTATAAACTAAAATAAATGCTTTAAATTTGTCTTTAAGCCTACAATTAGTTACTATAATAACTTTTAGGGCACCTTGATTTTATGTTTTATTGGAAATGATTCTCCTCTTCTTCTTAAGAAAGCACACAAGGGCATATAAGAAGGTCAATGTAGCAGACATGCTATATCTTGTAAAAACATATGCATGGGTTATTATTGGATAATCCTTGAAAAATATTCCATCACATTTCTTAAAAGTGTAGTCCTTATGAATTAAATGATGATATTATTCATGATCCTCTGGCTATGTTTTAAAAAATTGAAACTCCTTGGCCTTGGCCTTTATCTATGTGGGGATGAGATCTTGTTAGTAAGTTTCTTATATTGAAATATGGCCATGTTTTTATTATTGATACCATCACATACTTTACCAAGTGGGAAAAATCAATCTAGATTAATAATTTTATTGTTGTCACCATATCCAAATAAATCCTTAACCAACTCATTTTTCATTCTAGAAATTCAAACTCCATCATATGTCACAATGGAAATAGTTTCAAAAATAAAAACATGAATTAACATTTATCAAAATTCAAAATTACCCATATTTTTTTGAATCCTTATCATCCTCAATGCAATTTTCATGCCAAAGTAACCAATAATATTCCTAAGAAGATATTTTAGAAGACTATTAGAGAATCCCATAATAAATATAATATCAAGCTCTATATATAGATTTGGGTTTACCCACTAGTATAAATACTGTTATAGACATCTAAATTTAGTCATTGGAATTTTGGAAACATCAAATTCAAAATTATTTGACACACTCAAAATATGCACATATTTTTATCACTTAAACACACTTTCACTCTATCTACCTACCCATATACTATTTTATCAACCTCCATTAATTAGGTGTATTTATTCAAGGTCAATTGAGTCTATAAAAGAATCCTTTAGAATCTTAGACATACATACTCCATATTTTATATCCATGTTTTTCACTTATAGGAAAATACTTGTAATCCCAAATAGTGATAGTTACTACAAGTGTATCCATTTTCTATTGGTTTAAAGGATCCATCAACAATTATTTTTATAGATTTAAAGACTCCATTTGGTTTTCATAGCCAATTTTCATGGGTCAATCATAATATAAATTTAACAAAGAGTCATTTAAAAATATAAATCACCCTTAAAGTTATTATTAACTTAGAAAGTTAAAGTAACATTTATAAATCACTTATAAATCTCTTGGAACATTATTAAAATTAATGTGAACATATAAAATATTCATTGATTATCCCTAAATCATTTCAAAGAGTCAAATATAAGTACACAAAGTTAAATTTTCATGGTACCAAGTATCCAAAGATAAAAATATAACATTAGATCCTAGATTTTTAAATATGGTGTAAAAACATGCACACACACACACACACACAATTAGTATAAATACATTTTATTTGATCCATATTTGGAGTATTTGAACATATGAATTTCTCACCCATTTAGTGGAGAGTGCTTGGGGTCAATCCAATCCAAAATGTTAATCCAATTTTAAGGGAATCTTGATGATAATCGAACACAATTAGGGTTTTTACAAAAGATACATAAAATAAATATTTAAGTGTATAATAAAATAGGTGTAAATATATGGAATAAAATTAAAATAAAAATTATAAGGATATCATAATTATCAAACCCAAATATACTAGGGGCACTATAGGTATGTCATAATAATGCCAATTATCATAGGTGTCTAACTTTGATGAAAAAATACAAGCAAGTTTTCATCTATTTTTTCTTATATCAATATTTGAGAAACCATATAAAAATAAATTTGATATTTAGTGTTGCATTATATGATCAATAGGTAAGTATAATAATCTAGGTACATCATCGATCTCTTAATTTGTAATTTATAAATTAAGTAATTGCAATTTCAATCAACCCATTTCAATTCATTTTAATGGGTTTGTTACTTTATTTTATATGATATGAATTATATTTTCACTTATTAAAATAATGGAAACACATATTATATAAAATAAATAAATAAATAAAAACATTAATCTAAATTAAAATAATTAATTGCATTTAATATAAAAATGACAAAATAAAAGAGTGATGATGTAATTAGTTAATTCTAGCTATATATTTACTCACATAATCCATCTCTGAATTTGGATAAGCTTTGTATGTGCTTATTAAATTATTTAAATATGAAAAAAAAATATAAACCTACCTATATATTAAGTAAATTTAGGCACTTACACTTACACTCTTTAGTTTACCAACAATATCCTTGTACATAGTGGGGGTTTGATACATTTGAGATCCTGAGCATATTTCTTAAATGTGATATTATGTGTGTGAACGTATTCTATCTTACCTAAATTACCTATTATCTATCTCTTTTATCTAAACCCTAATAGTTATTAATGACCATAATATTCTCCTAAAAGGGATTAGTATTTTGGGTTGGACTAACACAAACCACTCCTCACTGAATTAGTGAGTTTTAACGACATTATAATACTCAAAAAAGGCTTAAAACACATGTATTTATCAAAATTATGTGTGTACAACATTTTGAACCATCTAGAATAAAATGCTATATTTTTATCTGTGATACATGGTACCATGCATATTTTAATCTGTGTATGCAAATTTAGTTCTATGGAATGATCTAGTGTTTCTCCTTAAATATTTGAAATGTGTATATGGATTTTGATAATGTTGCAAGATAATTTAAGGTGATTATTTAATTTTTTTATGATTTATAAAGTAAATAATAATTTTATGGGTTATTTAAAATTTAGATGAACTTTCTTTAATTTCCATATATGGTTGACCCATGAAACATGTCTAGGTTGACCTAATGGAGACTTACCAATTTTAAAAATATACATTAATGTTGTTTTAACTTATTTTGGATATAGTGATATAAACAAGGTAAACTATTGAATATTAAAATTTCTTAAAATATAAGATTCACTATGCAAATTTGAATGTAAAAGAAGATAATTTATTGCACTTAATATTTATATAATTGAAAATAGGATAAGGTACATAAAAATTTTACCTTTTTTTAATTCTCTCTATCTATGTATGATAGGATAATATTCATTGAAAAAAATATGTGATTACTCAGATCAATGGATAGTATATAAAAAATGCCAAGACACTGTGAGTAGGGTTTAGATACATGCAATGATTAGATATGTCCACTATCTTATGGGATTATACCTATGTAATTTATCCATTTTTTCTACCATATATATTTGTTCCTACATGTCAATTTGATTCATGTGTAATTTCAGATGCTCAATCCTACATGCATATTTTTATTTTATCCTCTTTTTCCTTGAAACCCTAGATCTAAATTCAACACTTAACATGTATATAAAAAGGGGTTAGAAATATGGGTTGGACAACCAAACCCACACCCTTGCTGAATGGTTGAGTATTTACACCGTTAAAATACTATTAAGAGGGATCAAAATGGATGTAGTTATCCTAACCATATGTATATGTGCTCAATAATGATCCATTAGATTAATATTCAAATATTTAGCTTTCAACAATAAAAATAATGCAACTTTGAAATTGTTTTGAGGTGTGTTGACTTGTATTAGGAACCAATATTGTGAGTTTTTTAAAAATAATTTAGTGCATTAGGATAGTGCCTCAAGGATGTGTATTTATATTCCTCAATGTGAAATTAATTTTTTCTAAGTGAGATATATAGATAATAATATACTTAGGCTTTGTGTGTGTGTGTGTGTGTGTGTGTGTGTGTGTGTGTGTGTGTGTATTTGTGAATAGTTGGGTATGTTACATTCATAATTGACATGTGAAAAAAGTGTAAAGTTCCAAGGGATGGATTTTAATTTAAAATTTATGCATTTATAAAACTTGGAACACTATTAATAAAGGCAAAACTTGCCAATAATTAACAATGTCTAACTATTTTCAACATTGTCCATCATGGAGGAAATAATGATATTGAATATGTTCATAGTTTTCATAGTAGAAAAAACCATTTATGAATAGACTAGGGAGATCCTATATATGAATGATGAAAAATTGTGAAGGACAAGTCCATTGATAGGCAAATGGATAGGAGAAATGGGTGTCTAAAAAACATTTGCATATGCATAAGTCATGCATGTTAATAATAGGTCAAAAATAATGTTTTGAAGTGTGAAATACAAAATTTATGTGATGAAAAATTTGCCACTTTTATTTTTTTAAATTTAAAATTTAAATTAAAAATTTAAAGTAAGAAATTTGGCACCTATGTATAAATACATTTGGTGTCTTCAAGTATGCCATAGATATCCAAATTTCTCCATCAAAAACCTATAATATATCACTCATTAATAAATGTCCATTCATGATAGGAAATATTAAATAAATTAGATCATTAGAATATTTTAAAATTGAAAAACAAATAAATGAATACATATGTATATAATATGAGAACTAAGCTACCCTCTGAAACCATTGAAAAATGGTGTGATTATTCCCAAAGGAGATGCCACTTGTTAAAAACATGGGTTCAAAATATAAATACCTCAACACTCATTCAAGATTAATAATTACTAGTAGTTGATAGTCATAGAACCTCAACTTCACTAGTAAAAATAATATCATAGTGTTTTTAATCAAACCCCATACCAAGTTTATATTTTAAAGGGTGAGCTTCTCATCAGGTTCATGTGTAAATATAAAATTTCTAAATAAACCATTACAAATGTGTTTTATCTTCAAATGATTTGCATATTTACCTTTGTTACAATCATATAAATATTTAAGTTCATCCATGAACAACTTCTATGACTCAAAATTTGATTCATCTCTAACTTTGTAGTCATATAAAATGTCATTTTAGTGCATCACTTGAGACCAATTTGCCTTAACCTATCCATAGACCTATATTAGGGCCTCTTTTGATCCTATCATAGCTTTTGATTGGGTATAATCCACTCTAATACTTACCAAAAATATAAATAAGCCACCCCTTAGGTGTCGAGGCCATCTATTGACCAGATTTTTCCACCTAGATAGTAGCAAGACCCTTTGGACACTAGCACACTATACTAGTGACCTAGGGACCATGCTAGTGTTCATTTTCTCCTTACTCCTCTAATGGATATTTTTCCATTCTTAATGAAATTTAAGATCAGCCTACACCTATTTCACATATTGATGAACACTAGAATGCTATATATATATATATCACTTTCACTCACTTATCCACTAAATGGAAATTAAATGCAAATAATAAAAAAAAACTTATAAATATTTTTTAAAATCAAGGTTTTTGATCCTTATTCTACCCTAATTCTACATACAACCATATATAATATCCCAAAGCTAATAATAATCATATTTATAGTCTCAAGTCACACTCAAAGCACTCAAATTAGCACTCATACTATAATTCACTTACACTTTCACCAAGCACTTAATTAGGATAACTATATCTGGCTTGATCCCCCCTTAGAGTATTGGTATATAGACACCACTCAACACATGGGGTGATGAGGTCATGTCCAACCTACCCTATTAATGCCATTGTTTTCTACTTGTGTTTCTCAAATACCATAACAAACATTGGGGCCTAGGGTTTTGTATATAAATCATTCAAAATAGGTTACAAGTAATGAACCAACAATCATTTATATAGGCATAAGCATCTCAAGTCCACCCAAATATATAATTATAAGTTCACTACCCCTATTGCAAGAGGACACTACCATGCTCCTAAGGACACTATCATGGTTCAATACTATCCATATGACCACATTTATGTTTGAGAGGGTTTATGACTCTAGATTCCTACTCACAACACTCAAAATATCTCTTTTACCATGTTTTAACCTGTTACTCATCTATCTCAGTCAAATTCTAGGTAAATACTTATTTTTATAGGTCATTTCTATTTACATAAAAATTAGATAAATCAATTACTTCACAAATAAATGGTTATATTTAATGTTGTATCTATTACATAATTTAATATTCCAAGACTTTAACAACTTAGGGTTTTATAATCCATAATCCCCATAAAAGTTAAATAATTTAGTGACCTTGAATTACTTCGAATAGTTCCCAAAAACCTTATCCCTAGATGTTCTTAAGGTTTATATCCTTTTGTTTTCTATTCTAAAAAATTACTTTTAAAATATTTTATTTAATTCACTATTTTATTTTTTCAATCTTTAATAATTTAAATTTCTTAAGAGGTTCAAAATATACAAATTTTTGCTTTCCTACTTCCCAACCTAATATAATATAGTTTGATAACCATTTTGATGAGACTGATAAGAGACAATTACAAATCATTTTTTTCTAAAAAATTATATATGCAAATTACGTTATTCACATTATTCAAGAAGAGCTTCAAAATTCCATTATTGGTCAATCTTCTAACCACCTAAATACTAATATTTTTACACCTACTATGGGGGCAACTCAGATTCTACAACAAACTATTCTAACTTGGCAACCTTTAACAATGGTAACACCTCCTACAGATCAAATTCATTTCTCCTCTCCCAATGTACAATCCTATATCCCTTATGCATGAAATCCATTCTATGTATACCAATGTGTTACATCTTGAGTAGAGTACCACTAGACCATCACCTAACCTAGACTCTCATAATATCCTATATACAACATTGGCACAACATATATTGGTGACTCCTTTTCATTTGGATTTATGGCACACAAGTTTACTTTGTATGATTGTAAGGGTAAACCATAACATCATATACATGATTTATAAATAACATGTTTAGATTACGTGTCTAATAATTAACTCTTAAATAAGTTATTCCATTGTATTTTAAGGGAATATACATTATAATGATTCAATGATCTTCCTAATCAATCCATCACACCAATTAATCCACTAGAATACATGTTTTTGGCACACTTTTCAATCAACATCAGTGACAAGGTTTCCTACGCTCAAGTTGTGTAACTAAATAAAAATACCAATGACCCAATAGATTAATATGTCTTATGATATAAAACTATATTAGCAAAGATGAATAGCGATGTAGAATATATAAAAATCTAGGACATATTCAAGCAGGCTTTATTACTAGCATTACATGAAATTAAACTATTCAAGATGTTTCTACCATTCAAATATATATGTCATACAATGAAAGAAGGGGAAGCCAAGATTTTCTCTGTGGAAAAGTTAAAGTACATAATTGGATCAAGTTTAACTATTAATAGTTCTAATAAGCCCCTATATAAAATGAGTCCCACTAAAAAAAATAATGATCAAATGATAATAGTTAATGTAAACTAAGAGCTAGCTCCTTTCTTGGTTTTATAAGCTCCTCTAAAGAGACCCTTATGACTTTTCCAAAACCACCAACATATTTTCTCCAACAATTATTGGAATGTAATTTCATATCTCTCCCTCACATCAAATAGGTTGATAAAAATAGGCCTCTTCTAAGGAATTATGATGCAAATGCATTTTGTGTCTATCATAGGGAACTAAGCCATACTGAAAATAGATGCATCAGCTTATGACATAAGACACAAGATTTGATAGATGCTAATATCATTGATGTGAGCACTCCTACAAAGATAATCAAAGCATAACCAATATAATAAAAAAAAATGGAAATATTCTCAGATCCATTAAAAAACATACAACTAATGAAACAGTAGACACTTTGAGTGTTCATTATACTTCTCATGTACATACACAACCAACATATTATAATACTCATACATAGAACACACACACCCTATACATAATATTATTGGTGTGTTTAATACTAAAGTACCATCTATTCCTCTCATCACTTTATTAGAGTAGGAGATTATTGATGATGACTTAGATTTATATGCACTCTTGTATGAGTTTACATTGATTATCATCCTATTCAGAGTGTCACAGTTAACAATGGATCAAGCATTAATATGTGTACTACTAAACTTATACAACATTTGGGTTATTTAGAGAAAGATATTTATTTAATAGATACATTTTTTCATGGATTTAGTGGCCATGTTTAGATCTCCATTGGGGAGATCATACTTCCATTATAGGTTGGGACTATACATGTGGCCACCAAATTCCTATTCATACCTATTGTTGGCACATTTTATATGTTACTGGGTAGGATTTGGATACAATATATTTGATCCATTCCCACCAACATACATATATGTCTTAAGTATATACATGCTAATTAGGTGGTTATAGTTGAGGGCCTTTCATATGATTATCCTTTACCTACTCCACAAATAGTTGCACAATAGTCACTAGTTACAACTCCACATAGAGCTTCAATGAGCATCCCTCAAATACTAGTTGAGCCACTAGTGTTGATGACATCTACTCCTATAGTATTACCATGTAAACATACTCTCCCACATAGACCCTTGTTAGAGAGATACTTGTCTCAATGACATATTATGGATTCTATATATTCTCTTTACCCCATTCCTACCCATATAAATTTTAGTAAGTTATTTGGGTATTAAACATAAAGCATTCACACTAGTGATAATGTTTTCTACCAGATGGGTCTCCAAGAGCCCCATAGTTCATAAACTAGTTTAGACAACTTTGTAGATTCCTAGACTCACTCCAAAACTAACTTCAACTTTAGAGTATTTATCAAATCCAATTCCTATATCTCAAATACCTCCTCACATAGCACACATTATCATTCTTCCTCTATTTGATACATGACACCTTGATAATGAGTCTATTGTGAGACTCATTAGTTACTAGTATATTTCCTTTTATACATAGTTTATCTTACCTTTTTCCTTTTATATAGTTTCATTTTCATGATTGCTTGTACATATTTTATACTTAGAAAAAATATTAATATTATAGCATGATAAAGACACAAAAAAATTCAAATATACTCAAAAAAAATACAAATTTTTAGATTGTATGCATTGCCATGTTTACATTGCTTATATTTTATAGGTACTACATATGTTATCTATGTTAGTATAATTAGTTTTATCATACATACATGATTCAATTGTTACTTTAAAGTGTTCACATATTATTATAATACTTAGGTTCTCCACTCACATCTAGACTTATTACTATTCACCCATTGGGGGCACATACACATATATGCATATTTAGCATTGACATATTAGCCCATCAGGAGCATCATACTACACAACTTTTAGTTTTCTAGGTTATATATTTATATAATCCACATCATATATTTAACATTTATTATATCCTCATATTGATCATCTTATACTACATAGATTTTTTTTCCAATTACCACTACTATAGATTCAGCTTATGTACATCTTTACTCATATACATTTGTACCACATATTCATGCATAATTTCATTTGTAGATTTACTAGTTTATATTTAATTTTATTTATTTGATTCTACATCTATTAGAGGGAATTTTAATTCCATTATTATATGTCTCTATGCCAATTAATTTCATTTTGTGTATGCTTTAGACATGTTCCCATGTCCTTGTGTGTGCCTTATTGATTGTGTATCTAGGAATTTGAATATGTCCTTCCATGTGGGTCTAAACCAACTTAGATTGATATATATATATATATGTGTGTGTGTGTGTGTGTGTGTGTGTGTGTGTGTGTGTGTGTGTGTGTGTGTGTGTGTAAATTTTAACATGTCCTTGTATGTTTAATATTTCTCAAACTTAATGACATATGCCCATGTCCCTTGCATTGTGGCACCTTGGCCCGCTTTACATGCCTCATGTGTTTGTATGCATACTTTCATGTAAGCATCATGGCCATGACACTTGTATATTATTTATTACACTTACATTAAATTTTTAATTCTTTGAGGAATCTTTTGCATCTTTCATTCCTTATTTGATGCCTTGATGGACATCATTCCCCATCCACCTAGGTAATTACTTAGATTATACTCAAATTTGATGTTCATATACATGATTACATTCTTCTATCTATCTCGACAACCATGTGAATGCTAGATATAGCGTACATCATTAATTAATAATTTATGCTTAGACTATTTTAAATTTTGATGTCATGTATACACATTATATTGGTTTATCATGTAGACATCATATAGTTTCAATCTAACACAAAAAATGTAGAGCTTTTCTTTTGAGGACAATTATTGCATAGGTTTAACAACTCCCCTCAAAAGAGGTAGAATTAATAAGGTTTTATTATAGATATCAAGCTATCTGAGAGCCTTAAAAATAAATTTTTTAACATGAAAACACATATTATAGCTTCCAAAATTAGGAAAACATAGTAAAAAATAGTCATACATAAATCAGATTTAGTTTTGTATAGAAATAATACAGTTGGACATTAACACAACATAGTGGACACTATCATAGTGTTTTAATATCCAAAGGACCACACTACTATCTAGTAGCCCCAAAAATATAAAATTCATAAATTTAAATAAAGGTATAGTAGTTACAATTTAGGTTATTAGATATGAGTACACTATGATAGTGACCTAAGGATCATATTAGTGTCCCTTTACTCCTTACTCCTCCAATAGATATAGTTATGTTACTATAAAATTTAGGGTTATCCTAGACCTATTTCACATATTAATAAATAAAATAATTATATATATATATATATATATATATATATATATATATATATATATATATATATATATATATATATATATATATATATATATATATATACAACACTTTTACTCACATATCCACTAGATGAAAATCAAATGCAAATACTCTTAAACAAACTCATAAACAATTATGCAAATAAAGGTTATTGATCCATATTTTACCCTACTTATATATATAACCATATACAATGGCCCATATCTTAAAATACTTAGATTTACAATCTCAATTTACACTCAAAGAACTCAAACTAGTACTTACACTAGTATTCACTTGCACTTGCACCAAGCACTTATGTGGGAGAGCTACATTAAGCTTGATCCCTTAAATTATTGGTATGTAGGCAATGCTAATCACATGGGTGTTGAGGTAACATCTATCCTACCCTAATAACATTATTTTTCTTCTACTTATGATTCTTAAGTACCCTAAAAACATGGAGGCATAGATTTTTTGATATAAATTAGTCAAAACAAGTTATAAGTAGTG
>JARHVA010002685.1:1217500-1267500 GCA_037957365.1 Torreya grandis
CAACTCGTATATAATGTCATTGTTGAAAATGATTGAAGTGATAATATTTACAAAATGACACTTATATATTTAAAAAATATATAAAAATTATTTAATTGAATCTATGGACAAAAATAAAATACATTTGGACACAATATTACTACTTTAGGTAGGCTATTTCATATTAGCTATGCCATTTCTAGCTATACAAATTAATGGATCTTTTTTTACATTTTTTAAGGACTTCCTTGGATGATTTTTTTTATTAGTTCCATCCATAGTGCACCAATTTATAAAATACATAAATTGTAACATGAAAGTCATAATTGCATGTATAAAATATAATTATCCCCTATAACCAATAATATCTGCTCCTTTACTCCCAAAACTAATGTAATTAATTGATACATCTTTTAAATTTAATTACACAGAGTTGGTATCTACACCTATTTATAATAATTATATATAGACGTTTGATACACCTATTTAAGATAGTTATACATAGATGGTTGATAAACCTATTCAAGATCATTATAAAAATTTAGTTGTTACACAGAGACACAATCTATGCATACAACCTATTTAGAGGAGCCTAGTTGGGCCCAATATAAAACAAAATATATAATGTAGATCACATTATATTTTTTTATAGATCCTATATAAGCTACCATATCATATATTACATACTCTATTAGCACAATGTATAGTTCAATGTGTTCCACAAAAAATAGAGGTAGCAAGACATCCTCCTACAGTATAATGGATCCCATAAAGTCATAAGTAATATATAGTTACTCATAATACACTAAGTTATATGAGTAATGATCATGAAAATTATGGAACACCATATGAATTATTATAAAATATTGACCCATTCATAGTTGGTACATATCATCCATAAAAAAGGGATCCTAAATGATTTGATATAGGCACTTATCATGATCCTCGTATTTATAATATCATTGGTTAGATTTTTCAAACCTTAAATATTTAAAAAATATATAAAAATCAAATAACTAGAAAATATAAAAAGATTAAAATATAAAAAAATCCAAAATAGACACATGAGCATGACATAAATTATATATTATACTATTTATATAAGTTAGTTATCAAATTTTAGTAGATGGAATATTTTTTTCATACATAGGAATTTCATGGTATATGAGTGTTATTCAAGACATAAAATTTATACATGGACATAAAAATGTTGGAATTTCCTCTACAAAGTGGCCATGCTAATATTAGGGCATCTTTTTCTATAGATTTCACTTTTATAGGTTATATCTTTCCATGACATTTTATACCATGTTAAGCTACCTATATTGCTTAAAAATTCCTTGTTAGTTACCAATATGTTACACAATGATACAATAAAATCATATTATACTACTATATGACATTGATACATATAGATGGTGTATACTAGTTCCTTCTTTTATGCTCCATAGATGTTGTTACTCTATTACATGATAGACTAATTTGTGCTTTTTTATTATGTGTGGACCTTGGAATTTTGTGATGTGAGATATATGATGTTCCTTATTTGAGAAATATTTGGTCCCCATATGTGTGGCCATTGGCCCTTTTTTTTTTTGACATCTTTATGTCCCTTGTATGTTTCCCTTGGCCTTATATGTGATACTAATAGTTGTATTTTTTGATATTATTGACATTGAGTGGTAGCATAATATATATAATGTAATTTTACTACATAATATCATCCAGATAAACTTATCTATACCTAACACTTTAATGCCCTGCATTACATATGTGACATACATGCATTGATTAACACATACATTATTATGATGACATATTCACCACATATTCAGATGATATTACATGATGTTATTTTTATACATGACATAATACAGTTAAATCTTATTTTGAGATGAGTTAATTACAAGATACATCCCTAATCCAAAAAGTGAGGCATTATAATGTGGTTGTCATAGAGACATAAACTTCCATGAGTAAAAAATTATACCAAAGTATATATTTCAAAGATATTAAAATGGTTTAGATATCAGATGGTTTAGATATAGGACATATATTGGTAGATTGAAATATATTATTGGGTAATATACCATTCATATTAACTAATTTTATATGTTATATAGTATAAATTCATACATACTTGGGTGCATATGCATGGGAATATGCAAACAACTGATAAGATTTTTTTAAAAAAAAGTTTCCACATACACACATTTGAGATGAAAGTTTTGAAATTTAGAATATAGATGCATGGATTCTTTATAAATCATTACACATTTAAGGAGCATGATATTAGTTAATTGACATATACATTTTTTTCAAATTCATGAGGCATGATACTGGTTCATGCACACATAAACAATAGCATAATTTATAGTTGAATGATTTGTTTCATAATTACACTTCACACTTATCGGATTTGTAATCATGAAGGGGACATGAAAGTTTTTCATTATCTTTCAATCATGAATTTTCTTATACACGAAGAGAAAAAATACAATCAAAAGCCTTTTTTCATTATGGATGCATTAAAATTATTAATTCTAGTTTGATCATGCATTTTTGTTGATATGGAGTGAACTTGAACTAGCTTAAGTAAAACTATACAATTGAATCTATAAGCCATATGTTGTGGTTGATTCAATTTATTTTAGCTAACCTATCATGATGGATCTCTCTTAACCTATGTATCTATTTTATTTAGTAGATTATGTAATTATCTTGACATTCTTGAGGGTTTGAAAATTTTTTCTTCCAAACCCAAGAGTATACATAGTTACAAATATTCTAGGAATAATAACCCAAAATCTTCTTGTGCTACAACAAGGATGCATAATTATCTCCAATTTTTGAATAAGTAACGTAATCTCCAAAAAGTTTCAAGGTAAATGTGGTTTTCACCAAAATGTGTATTCTAACCTTTGATCTTTCAAAAATAAAAATAAAACAATTTCAGATTAAAGTAATCAATTTATGGACACTGACTACACATGATTGCAGGTTTTTCTATTGATCGACTTGCACAACTAGAGATTCATATCAAATAATTTTTTTGTACACACATAGGTACATTTTAGCCTTTTACTCTGACAATTCCATTACTAGACTATAGTGGGGGAATTTTTAGATACTAAAATCTAGTTTTTGGTACTTAAAAATGGAAATATTAATAAACATTTATAACACACAAATTAAGCATACAAAAATGCCCTAATATGCCATTCTCTCAGACTTTAATGTTATCTTATGACCCAAACCTTATATTATTTTATTATATGCCTATATGAACTTCAATGTCTAAATAAAATTTGGTAAATATCTTATACATACATCTCTATACTTTCAGTCAGTTTACCTATACACAAGTCTATCCCATTAGATTTGGTTAGTGTCACCAGTTGATATCAAACTAATTTCTTTGGCACTCACCCACTCTTATTAGTGACCATTTTTATAAATAAAACATATAATTAGGGTTGGTATATTTTCATATCATGATAGAGGTCTGAGAAATTACCCAATTGGACTTGTATATAAACAAATCAAGGTGTTATTCAAAAGGGACTGGTCACTTATCTAGAACACATTTATACATTATTTCACATTGATAAAAGTTACCTACTATTACTAGATTTCAAACCTATCACTATGATCAGTCAAAATAAAACTTATAAGCACTGTAAATATGATTCAAATGAAACATTGTCATGAATTAAATCCCAATCATTATATGCATACATATAGTAAAAGACCATAGTTTCACAATAACACTAGGTCAAATAATTAAATATATCATTATTTTCATCCTTAGAGAATACGATATATAGGTATGGGTAAATAATGAAATGAGAGTGACTAAGGCCAACTCAAACCATTACAATTTCAAATATGTTTTAGGTTTGTACCCCTCACAATCACACCTTAGGTTTCAAGGAAAATGACATTGATTTCTAGAGCTACGCACATCATCCAGGTTCATGATCTCAAATAAAGAGCATAAAAATAGAGACACATTATTATATATTCATATTCCCATATTTTCACACAAGTTATTACCAACCAATAGGTGAGTATCAACCAATGATATTAACCCAATTCATCAGAACCAACCCTATTTAGATATATAATTAGGTCAAGAATTGAATGAACCATATGTATAATTTATTTTAATTTTCAATTATTGAATAAATTCATAATCAAATATTTCACCTAGAAAAGATAAGTAATCATCCCTTTTTTGTACTTACTATATTTAGTGTATGACACTTGCTAGATCAATGTAATTAGCTCCAAGATTTTACATTCATGTTCATGCTTAAATGTCATATCTTAATATATAAATTACTAAAAAGTTTATATTTAAATCATATTACGTATTTTGTCTTAATATAAAGTAGGGTAAAAAACTTAGTAATGATCATCATAGATACAAGTAATCACTAGTTTTAGCCACTAAATTTTGGTATTATAAACTTGATAATGTTTATTTTTATGAAGCCTTATTATACATGACTTGTGCATACAAAAATTAATCTTTCTCACTTCATCTCCCAATCATTCAATTAATTATGTGAATATCCTTCCTAATTTATTATTATTCATAAATTGGATTTACCTACTCTATACCTCAATATTTAATTATCTTACACATGTCACATAATTTGAGATCATTATTTTTGTTTCTTGGACACCTCTAGCCATAGTAAAAAATATATAATTACTAGATTCATCTTCCTTTGTCATACCTATATATGAACCTTCAAACAAATATATATTAAAAATAAAATAATTCATTTGGGTTGGAATATACATTTCCTATGTTAGTTTAGACGGAAATAACCTAGATATTCATTTATATAAGCATATCAATCCTAAGCCTATTCTTGTATCGTACACTTGTAAAATCATAATAACACTAAGGAATACAAGTAAACATCATTGAGGAAATTATATAAATATGAAAAATACTCAAATTAATATTTCCAAAATAGATTTTCATAAAATTTCAAAGGTAAATATCATAATTTTTAGGTGTCAAATGTCTCACACAAGATTGCATTGCATAATAACATTACACTAATTGATCACATGCATAATTAGGTAAGATAAATAAATGTGGTTTGATCCCTCTTCAAGGTATTGGAAAATATAAAATTCTCATCCATTCATTAGGAGGGTGGTTTAGGTTAGGTAAAACCATCCTTTTTAACCATTTCTATAGGTAAGGAATGCATCTAAAGTGGAACTAGTGTTTTAAGGTGAACAAAGATAAATTTGAACCTACACAAGTCATAGCCTCTCATATTGCTATCATATTTTCCTAGAAAACCCTTTAGAACATGTTAATATAGGGATAACTTTCACATGAACTATTGAAATTAAAAAATAGATTATAATTAAGACTAAATATATTTATTAACGAGTAAAACAAATAGTTTTCACAAAGAAAACATAAACTTATTAGAATATGATAGTCGATATAAAATCATATGATTAACAAGTTAAAGTAAATGAATCACTATGCACAAAATAATGATAAAAGACACATAGGAAAACCATTTTTGAATGATATGTATCAATATTTATCACATTAGAACCATATTTTAATTTAATTAAGAAATATATATATATATATATATATATATATAGTTTTACAAAGTACTATCTCTTCATATTATAGCCTTTTGCTATGCCCAAAAGGAAGGACTCTTCACATTATAAAGTCTATTGCTATGCTTACAAAGGTTGAATACATACAAAAGTATTATTAAAAACAAAATATAATGCAAGTCACATACATGTACATAAAATTTAGTCTAGGATTTTGATAGCCCTACTATACTCTCAACACTTTCCCAGACTTAAATAATTGTCTTATCATGAGACAAAGTCACAATAAGGTATTCTGATCTAGAGCTCAAGTTGAGGATTAAAACAAAAACAATATTTATAGTTATTTCTTCAAGTTTCATTTTTTTTTTTCACACTTTTCACACTAATAAGTTTCCCTTTAAAGTTTTAACTGAGTAATATACTAGCCTACTACCCTTTCAAGTTTTTAATAAACTAGATTAACTAGGTGGCTGCCATTTATATGTTTGAAATTAAAAAATAGATTATAATTAAGACTAAATATATTTATTAACAAGTAAAACAAATAGTTTTCACAAAGAAAACATAAACTTATTAGAATATGATAGTCGATATAAAATCATATGATTAACAAGTTAAAGTAAATGAATCACTATGCACAAAATAATGATAAAAGACACATAGGAAAACCATTTTTGAATGATATGTATCAATATTTATCACATTAGAACCATATTTTAATTTAATTAAGAAATATATATATATATATATATATATATAGTTTTACAAAGTACTATCTCTTCATATTATAGCCTTTTGCTATGCCCAAAAGGAAGGACTCTTCACATTATAAAGTCTATTGCTATGCTTACAAAGGTTGAATACATACAAAAGTATTATTAAAAAAAATATATAATGCAAGTCACATACATGTAGATAAAATTTAGTCTAGGATTTTGATAGCCCTATTATACTCTCAACAGTTTCCCAGACTTAAATAATTGTCTTATCATGAGACAAAGTCACAATAAGGTATTCTGATCTAGAGCTCAAGTTGAGGATTAAAACTAAAACAATATTTATAGTTATTTCTTCAAGTTTCATTTATTTTTTTTCACACTTTTCACACTAATAAGTTGCCCTTTAAATTTTTAACTGAGTAATATACTAGCCTACTACCCTTTCAAGTTTTTTATAAACTAGATTAACTAGGTGGCTGCCATTTATATGTTTGAAATTAAAAAATAGATTATAATTAAGACTAAATATATTTATTAACAAGTAAAACAAATAGTTTTCACAAAGAAAACATAAACTTATTAGAATATGATAGTCGATATAAAATCTTATGATTAACAAGTTAAAGTAAATGAATCACTATGCACAAAATAATGATAAAAGACACATAGGAAAACCATTTTTGAATGATATGTATCAATATTTATCACATTAGAACCATATTTTAATTTAATTAAGAAATATATATATATATATATATATATATATAGTTTTACAAAGTACTATCTCTTCATATTATAGCCTTTTGCTATGCCCAAAAGGAAGGACTCTTCACATTATAAAGTCTATTGCTATGCTTACAAAGGTTGAATACATACAAAATTATTATTAAAAAAAAAATATAATGCAAGTCACATACATGTACATAAAATTTAGTCTAGGATTTTGATAGCCCTATTATACTCTCAACACTTTCCCAGACTTAAATAATTGTCTTATCATGAGACAAAGTCACAATAAGGTATTCTGATCTAAAGCTTGATCAAGTTGAGGATTAAAACAAAAAAAAATATTTATAGTTATTTCTTCAAGTTTCATTTTTTTTTCACACTTTTCATACTAATAAGTTTCCCTTTAAAGTTTTAACTGAGTAATATACTAGCCTACTACCCTTTCAAGTTTTTAATAAACTAGATTAACTAGGTGGCTGCCATTTATATGTTTTCAACAAGCCTATCCACACTCTTAATACTTAAATACATCCTAAAAAATTATGATAAAAATTTGTGAAAACTATAAAATTAAAAATTCAAAGTACCTATTGGGTAGATGGTGCATGATCTAGGTTGACTATGCAATAGGTTGTTGTGATGATCTAGAGCATTGGATGAAGCACTTAGTTGTATAAAATTTGCTAGTGTAGATTGTTGTGGTTATTAGATGGATGTATGTGAGCTTGTGGTAATATTATTATTCTAAATAATTTATTAAAAATATTGTGTAGGAATGAATTATGCCTTATAAACTAGTTGTGTAATGGATGGATCAAGCTTGGAAAAATATTACTCTAGCAATTTTGAGCCAGTCATCACTTCCCACATCATAGTGAGCAATATGCGTAGTGGGAATTTAATCACCATCAAGTTCCAAATATACTCATATTATTTAATGGTGATGAGTTCCCTATAATTTAACACTTTGATCTTAATTACCTAGGATAGCTCCTCCAACTAGTTAACATGCCTCTGTGCCTAAATGCCAACAAATGAAATGTACAAAATCTCATTATTCCAAGTCTATAGTTTTTGCATGGCATCATCCATTTAATAAATAAATTATTTGAGTAAAATTTTCATTGATTTAGGGGTATCCATATGATATTACATCATACATTTTTCTTTGTCTTCCCTATTGAACTTTGGATTAGCTATGGAAAATGAATTGTTAATCTAATACTTCCAATTTGACATACCCTATGCTATGCATTTGGATTGAAGAATAATTGTATATATAAATTATTCATATTCCTATAATATCTCATAAATCACCTTTATTTATACTTTGATGTTATACCCTTAAATTCATAATGTCTATAGTTTATGCATAGCCAACTAGTCTTTCGTTAATTGTGCCAATAGAGTAGATAATTACTTTTCTTTAGACATGACTTGATCACCTAAAACTTGGGTAACCAATATAGGGAAATTATTCTCAATGATTTGGCATGAATTAGTGAATCAAAGGATTATATTTTCTTTCTCTTATCAATACTACAAAACTTCCTTCTCCAAGGCTAAATCTCCCTGCACTATTGATTCTTAAAAAGTAGTTATACCTTAAATTTGTTTGGTTAGAAATAGCTAAGAAACATCCAAAGATGTTTATTGTGTAGTCATATCCAGATCCATAGATATAATCATAGTTATTATAGGGGCCACCATGAACTAAACCAAAGGAATAGAAAAGGATGTGCGTTGGTTGGATGATGTGGTAAAAATCATAGGCTTTGGCTAGTTATTTGGGGTCTTGGCTGAGAAGCCTTATCCTACAAACATCCTTGCATCACAATTTTATGTTACTATATGCCCTTTGATTTTTCTTTGCATTTTTCCTCTAGTTAAATTTTATATTTAACTTTGGATTGAGCCTTATTTTTAGCTTCTACCTTAAATTTATCTTTAGATTCCATCTTAACCTTAACTTTTGACTCATCTTTAGTTTTGGTATATGTTTGATCCTTAGCCTTAGCCTCTATGTTAGCTTTGGCTTTAGCATTCACATAAAAATGTGCCTTATCATTTTTGTCTACCTAATATTTGGCTTCAATTTTAGCCTTGGATTTGTCTTTATATTCATTATGCTTGGCCTCTTGCTTAGTCTTTTTCTCATCCTGATCCTTTACAAGTGCCCCTGCTTTCTCTTTCTTTTGTTTCACAACATATGCTTATTGAGTTTTCCTTACTACTACTTATTATTTATTCTTATCCTTTTATTATTCATCTCTTTTCATTTTAGCCTTTGATTATTCATCTCTTTTATTTTTAGCCTCTACTTCTTTGGCTCTTTTATTTTGAGCCTTTGCTTCTTCAGCTTTTTTCCTATGTTCTTCCTTTATGGTCTATTGTTTACGCTAATGCTATTCCTCTATAGCCTTATATTTTTCATCTTATTTATTTTTATTTTTATTATTATCTTCTTTCTCCTTCTACTCAACCTCCTTTTGTGCCTTTTATATAACTTTTTATTCATGTGTATCTTCTTATTGTGGCTCTAGCTATGGAAAACTAGTGTCTTTAAGCTCCTCTTTAGGATTCAAGGAGTCTAAAACTATAACTGATTATGAGTATTCATAAGAGTATTATATCAAAATAATACATGTTTTTTTATCCATATTCTTTCTTAAATTTGGTAAATTAGTGAGGCTCTTCTTTGGCCTCTTCATAATCTAGATATGAGGTTATTGCTTGGGTTTTTATGCTTTTTATGCACTAAAATCCTCTATTGGATCTATGAAATACACTATTATATATTTTATTGTTATATATGGTTTAGATTTATCATGTGTCCTTGGTTTATGAAATTGTGTAGGTGGAATTTATTGTGTTAATGGGTCTACTTACTATGCAACAGAGGATCATGTAGTTAGATATTCCTAGAAATGTTTTTCCTATAATAGTTATCATAATGCTTATTGACATATAGTTTTAACTATAATATAATTATGAGGTTGATTTATGTCAACCCAAAAATCTTATCTTACCTAATTATACACCTAACATGTGTGCACTACTTTCTAGAAAATGAATTACTTCTCCTCTTCTTGCTCTTAAACATTATTGTGGATGTATACGAGCATGGAATATTAAACTTCCTATTCTCTAACTCCTATCTCTTATAATTAAAACTTAGTCACTATCTTTGGAATATGTTTTTTATCAAACCAAAACATGGTATGCCATGTCATCTTTTTAGGAGGTAGTAATGAAGCTTATCACATTGGTGCCTTCCTCTTTCCCTTGTCAGTTTGTGATGGAGCCATTATTATTTACATTGGTCCATATAATTTAGTTAATGGTTGGGGTTGAGATTATAGATGAGGATACATAGGTTTTTTCATACTTAGAGGTATGGAGTGTAGAGGTTTCATATATCTAACCACTAGGGTTTTCTATCTCAAAATTTCTACTTACACATACAACATGGTGATGAAAAAGGGTAGAAACTTTGTAGTTGCTTTAGGAAATGTTGAATCTCCATATCCCACCCAACAAGTACCTAATTCACAAGGATCACAAAAGAGGTTGTGCACTTGTGTATTTTCAAGTTCTCTAAGATCAAGATAGACATAAAAGTATCCTATCTACACCCACACTCACTAGTCAACATAGTTTAACACATTCAACTAAGTGTTGATTTATACCCTTGAGGAGTTTCACATATACACCCTTGTAAAATCTAGATTGTGTTATAGGTTGCACACCATTCCCTTTATATACTATTATAAGTTCTAGATGAAGGTGAAAATTGTGAAGACCATCAAAAGAGATAGTTTGCATAGGATAAAAGGAGAAGTAAAAACACACTTAGAAACATGACTTTAGGAGTAAAATCTAGATCAATTTAGGGATTTAAGATCACTTATAGGTTTTCATGTTCTTAATAGGATTGGTGAAAATGACTAGGGCATATAAAAATTTAAAATAAATTATCAATATAACTTCATGGAACCTATAAGAGTTGAGTAGTTAAAAACTTAGTTGATTCTTTGGGGTGGTTGCCTAGTGCTACACATCACTCTCCTATAAATATTAGGCCTATTAAAAAGTTTTTTAAAGACTTAGTCAAATTTTAATAATTTAACCAATAAGGTAATGCCATCAACAAAGGCTTGACCAAGTCATTAGGTAGTATTTTTCCATGTGTCATAATCTCGATAACCTAGTGACATAAAACCATCTTTATACGTTCAAATCCCTCTAGTCTAGAAAGTTAAAGAGATGATGCCATTTGTAAAATTCCCACTACCCTAATATCCCAAATATTTCTATAAAAACTAAATAGTATGTCATATCCCCATGTTAGTGAATGAGTGAGAAGAATCCATGTGGAAGTGGTAGGAGAGCACTAACTGGTAGGGCCTAACTAAGATAACCTAAATTAATTAGGGAGATAACACATGGAGGCCATAGATTGTGGTCATATCTCAATGGATCAAAAGGGTGACGCATCCAAGTAATTGAGGTATAAAATGGAATAACACTATATTATCAATGCAAAAGATAAAATTTGATGTCCTATATAGTTGGTAAACCTATCAAAAACCATGATTCAAATTTACACTCAATTTGAATTTCAAAAATCAATGTTGTAGATCAATTCCTCATCAAGAAATGATCAAGTGGGAGGTAAAATCAAATGTAAAATTGAGAAAAATACCCTTTAAAACATGGAATGCACATTATAATTAAGTAGAGGACATAATTTTTGTTAGCATTATAGAGGCATGGATCTAACTACATAGGTTGAGGGTGGTAGGTGATCTCAACACAATCCTAATTGCCTTCAGCTACTAGATATCATTTGAGATGTGGCCTAGTTATTGGAATCATGGGCATGACTTCAAGATGTCAAATATTTTGAGCTACGTACTCAACCACTCTCTTCCAATCACTTTGAATCATATTAATTTCCCAAATAGTGGGAATATTAATCAATGACCTAGGGAATTCTCATTGTCTATAAAGGCCTAGGTCCCATATTGTAAAAGGGTTAACATTTATAGGCACTATAATACTATCAAAAATTTCCTTATGAGAGGTCACTAATGATATACAAAGATATTCCTATTATTATTTTTACTATTATTATAAATATTGAGATTAATAGGAACTATTTTAATTTTCTTCATGATTTATGTTTTACATTAATTTCATGGTTATTGATCCTTGTCTATGGATGTTTATCCCTCTCATTTCTATCTTCTCATCATACCTCTACTTAGAACTAAAAGTCTCTAAAATTATCATGTTATGTATACATGGGTCTATGTAGGAATTATCTTTGGACTATCTATCATCCCTCATAATTCTATGTTGTGTTCCTTTACGTCCATGTAAAACACTTTGTAGTGCACCTAATTTAAATATTATGTATCTAGTCTATTAGTTTTATTTTGTCATTAAGTTAATTATGTGAGGTGTGCACTATATTATTGGTACATCACCTTCTACAATATAAAATCTCTCTTACCTTTTCTCTCCATTTTCCACTTGTCAAGTTTAGGCTTAGGTTTAGTTGTATATATCCATTTATCTCTTTTAGGTCTACATGTTGTTTCTAAATTACATGCATTTATATTAGAAGTTATCTAACCTTCTCTAGAGGTTTATCTCAAGGAGTGAAAGTGTCTTAAACCTTGGGGGATGATACCATTGTCCCATTTAACCATATTCTAATTCAATGGATTCATGATTTGAGTGATAATAGTTTTTGGCATGCCTAGTGGGACCAAGTTCAAAATTTGGCTAAGATATTAGTGTTACTCTTATCGATTCAAGTGTTGAAGACACTCTGTAGATCAATTGGTGACTATAATCATTCATATTTCATAAAGGTGAACATTTCACCTATATTTTAAGATAGATGAGATTATCTTAAATGGGTGCTAATTTTTATTTTATTGAGTTACATATAGTTTCTAGAAAAATAAGAGTTAGAACATCATAATTCCCTATCAAGAGGGCTAACGATATAGGGTGAATTTCTCTTAGAGATAAATTTACCCCTCATTTTTGAATATTTACCCAACCTAAAAGAGGACTATTCCCCATCCCATTCATGGCTACTCAGATAAACCAACCCTTTTTCCCCTTTAATGGAGGTAGCCTATTGATCCTTCCCTAGTATGGTGATATTCTCATAGCCACTCTTAAAAGAATCCATTAGTTTACTAGAGAAAATTATAATATCTTAGTAGATCATATATAAGATATTTAAAATATTTTCTCCATCCATAATGTGATTGAAGACAATGCCATAGTGTGACTCCTTGCCTCTTCTTTGAAAGGGAAAGTGATCCAATGGTACCAAGGTTTTATGCTAAATTCTATTATAAATTACGATGAGTTATAAATGACACTATGCATATAATTTTAAGAAAATATTGACCACCTATCACTAAGGGAGAATCTCACAACCATTAAAAGGACTACACACAAGTAGATGGTTGACTTTAGCTTTAGTTTCTAGAGGACTTGGGACTAAATACTACTCTTGGTAATGCCAAATACTATCACAAAATTATTATATTTTTTGGGATAATTGAACAATGATGTGATCATAATGGTCCAATTTATTGGTAGTTTAGTATTACTAGATGCATATGAGGTGGTTGTATGCATATAAAACTCCTTGATTCAAGTAGGGAAAATTACACCTAGACCACCTATGCCTTTATATCCTAATCCCCATGTACAAGTTAACATGTGTTTCCCATCATTAAAACCATATGCCCCACTCATGTTATCATCATACCTCTAGTTACATCAACCTCTACCTCTTGAGTGAGCTACATGAAGGCAAGTCCTTATTGAATAACTTAGAAATGAGCTAGTAGCACTCAAAATGCATGAGTTATAACATATTAGGCCTTATAAATCCTTAAACTAGTAATATAAATCATAAATTCCTCCCTACCAATATGATTCCAATGATCAAAATTAGATCACATATAATAGACTGCCCTATGCACCAAATCCTAACACTATGAACACCTCTAGATATCTCATTCTCATGTAAAACAATATGTCACATGACTATGAATGGTGTTATTTATTAAATTAACCACCTAATAAAGCTATGTATGTAAATGGAGAGACAAATGAGGAACCTATGATGTCAAATATTCCACCACTTTAGGAGCCTCCATCTAATTCATATCAATAAAAGGATGAACCATAGGCATGAACGTAAGAGCATGAAGGGTCTACCCTCCTAAATTGGTTGGAAGGTGACTTTAATTATGTGAACCATAATGATGTGTTGAATGAAAGAATAAACCCAATGGATTTTAACACAAGGTTTAGAAAGAGAGTAATAGTGTAGAAACCTTCTTTTTTAATTCCTTCAACTTTAGTGCCCCAAGTCTAATGTGTAGATACCCAAGTTAAAACACTTGTACAACCTTTGGTGCACATGAAATAGGTTATGTAAATAAATAAATATCCCCAAAATAGTGTGAATAGGCATGAAGAGTGTATAATTATAAAGGTATTGATGAAAGGGGCTCAAATCCCTTTTAACATAGTTGAGTAGATGAAGAAGATCAACCTAAATGATTCCATGTGGGATGCTCTTACTATTCATTCCTAAAGTATTTTATTGTAGGACACCTTAAGAAGCTTCCAACCTCATAGGCCATTTTATACCCCACCTAATTTTCACACAAGTATATGTAAACCTAAATAATAAGTGCATATATATAGTAAGTCATCCCCATTCTATATATTACTGATCTTTGGAAAACACATCATACATAATTGTATGATAGATTCAGATGTGAGCATCTTAGTGATGCCAAATAAAATCATAGAAATGTTAGGCATAACATATGATCCCATATCAAAAGGGGTCATTCAATTAGATGGACTAATGATTAAAACTATGGGAATTGTTAAGGATCTAAATCTCACTCTACATGCATGTCTGAGCCTTTCCATTGTGGAGGACATCATAATAATTGACTTACCCCCTTACTTTTATATATTCCTATTCTAAGATTTCACTATGAATATGGGTGGATATCTATCCTTAGATTGGTTTCACATGCTACTAAATATTAGATATGGAACCAAGGTGACCATCTAGGCTGAGCCTATTTTGAAGAATAATAAAGAACCATCCACTCCTATCCTAATTAATACAAACTACACTTTGTTCAACAAAGAGGAGTATTTAATTTTTCATGAGACTGTCACATCCCTTGAGGAGGTCCCAAATGACTTACTTGATGAATGGGAACATGATAATTATGAGTGTGACCCATATGACAATGTAGAGGAAACAAGGCTAGATACATATTGCATTCTCAAGGAGAACACCTTATTTCCTAACCTTGTAAATGCATAAGAGGACCTTGAAGGCATACAAAACTTATACTTTAATAGGTATTGAAGTAAAAATGGTGGAGGAGAAAGTGTTTTAATAGTCTCCCTTAAAAAGGATATTTATTTCCATGCATTTAGATTGCACTTTGGTTGTAAAAATAATGTTTTTGAATATGAGGCACTAATTTAGGGTCTCCAATCAGTGGATAAGAAAGGAATCAAGGTGCTATAGGATTTCAAATATAAAAAACTAATGGTAAACTAGGTCAAAGCATAAAACATGTCAAAAAATCTATTAAGATATTATAAACATAGGTCATAGGACACATTTGAAGGGTTTGATGCTCTCAATATCCATTACATACCAAGGGCACAAAATGATGATGATGATTAGATCACAACTATAATGCGTAGTATGACCTCCCATGCAACATAAGGAATGAGTCTGAGTAGCTTGTGAAACTTGTAGTTAGATAAACATTCCTAGACAACATAATAAATTGGTAGGTGTTCAATAATGATGAATAAATTATCAACTTATTACAAGATGAAGCTAATTTTTATGACAATAGTCAACTATGGCTCTAAAATCAATATGAGAATCATATCATTTAATTGAGGGGAAACAATCCAACTAGAGGGCTTGTTATGCTTGAAAACATCTTCAATTATGAATACCAACTAAAGGGAGAGAGGAAAAATGTGATGGTGAAGGAGGAAATCTTCAAGTCAGTGGGCATCTCTAATGATAATCTCCTAAAATTTGGTAAGGGATGTTCCACATCTAAAATTGAAAAATTAATCAAGCTAAGTATAAGATACAATGATATATTCTCATGTAGATACCAAGACATAAAAGGATTTGATATAGTCTTATCCCAACATATGATTGAACTTAACCCCAATAATAGGGTAGTTAGGTAAAAGTAGAGGCCAATTAACCTGAAGCTTGATCCCTTAATGAGGAAGGAACTGTCAAATCTCATCGAGGCTAACATAATATTTCAAATCAAACATTACTCATGGGTGGCCAATCTTGTCCAATTGCACAAGAATAATGGAGAGATCCACTTGTATGTATACTTCAGGGACCTAGATAAATCCTACCTCAAAGACCACTACCCCTCTCACCAATGGAATTTTTTTTATAAACTATCGTAGACATGGAAAGGTTTTCACTCTTTGATTGTTTTTTGGGCTATAACCAGGTACTTATGAGGGAGTGAAATCACTTTAAAATAACATTAACCACTAAGTGGGGTATCTTTGCATATCAAAGGATGGCTTTTGGTTTTACAAACATAGGAGCTACCTTTCATTGGGCCATAGATATGACATTCAAGAGACTCCTCAACAACAACATCTTGGTTTACCTTAATGATATAACTATTTTTTCAAATTGCATTAGATCATTTGGGTTACCTAGAGAAAGTATTTGAAAAATGCTGAGAGTTTGGGATCTCTCTAAACCCAAGAAAGTATGTATTCGTAGTGAATTAAGGTAAACTTTTGGGACACATCATCTCCAAAAAGGGACTTTCCATTGATCCTAAACAAGTTGATTCCATCCTATCACTCCCTCTCCTAGGTCACAAGAAAGGCCATTAAATATTCTTGGGGAAGAAACTTTGTTATAAGTTTTGTGTCAAGTTTCACAACTCTAGCCAAGCCCCTCATAGATATTCTCAAGAACATTATGTTTAGATAGATCCAAGAAGGCCAAAATGATTTTGTGACCATCAAGCATCTCATTGTAGAGGCTTCCATATTGATAAACCCATATTACAATAAGGATTTCATCCTTTATGCATTTGGTAGAGATGAAGGTATATCGACCATATTTGTGTATTAAATTAATGACAAACTAGAGAAACATATCACTTTATATATCTACGCTCAAGGATTATCATCTATGTTACAAATTTACAGAGAAGCACACCCTTGGGGTAATAAGAGCATTTGATAAATTTAGGCATATGCTCTCCAATAATAAGATCCATCTTATGGTCTCACTATCAATTATAAAGGGGTTATTAATCAATAAATACATTGGTGATAAGAGATCCATTTGGGTTACAAAGGTGATGGAATATGACATATACATCCAAATCACCAAGTTGGTGTGAGGTAAGGGACTATGTGAGTAACTAGTGGAGGATGTGAATAATGAAGATAGGGTATTTCTTTCATTCTATGAGATCCAACCAAGAGACTAAGGTACCCTAAGAAGATATATTGAGAACATGAAAATATTCCTTTAAACTGGTGTATATCCACATGGATTGAATAAATCTAAGAATAGACATTTATGATTATAATTCACTCCTTATGTGCTTGTCAATATTACACTTTTACTAATAGACATTAATGGATTTATCTTATAATTTAGAGAACAAGACTAGGTGAACAAGATCCTAGAAGAGTTCCATGATGGGTCATCAAGAGGCCATTACTTACTTAAAACCACTATGGTGAAAATCATGCTAGCCAGATATTATTATCCAAATATATTTAAATATTCACACATATGGATGATAATTTGTAAAAATTGTGCCTTATTTATAATAAAATAGAAATTGGCATCCCTAACCTTATGTCCAAAATAAACTGATCAATGATTTGTGTAGTGGGGCCTAGACTTCATTGGCATGATAAACCTACCAATAAGCATTAGACATAAATGGATCCTCACAATGATAGATTATTTCACAATGTGGATGAAGGAAATATCTATCAAAAAGGATAATGAGGCTTCCATCCTAGACTTATATGAAAGCATCATATTAATATTTGGTGTTCCATCCACTATTACTCAGATAATGCACTCACTTTTCTCATATCCAAGATTGAAAAATGGGCATCCTAACATAACATCCATATGAGCACCATGTTTTAGTTTTTTTTTTGTTCATTTTTATTAATAAATAAACTTACTAAAATTATAATTTGTGATATAAGGTTTTAAAGGGATACCTATGATGGAGGTTGTGCACCATTGATCTAGTGAAGTGGGAACTCCTTTTTGGATAGGAAGGATTGCCTGCACATAAGAGACAACTCAAAAAATATTGATTAATAAGATAAATAAGTGGACTTATTGATGCTATATTATTTCCAAGAAGTGGTAAACTAAAGAGGATGTCAGCCCACTTCGATGAAGAATTTAAGTGGAAAATGTAATAATTGAAATTAAAAAAAAACATATGATAATATATATATATATATATATATATATATATGATATTGAAATGAAATGGATTATTCTATTACATAAATGTTATCAAATTGTTCATTCCAAAAAGCTATAGCTAAATATTCTTATGATTATATTACTTCTAATTATTTAGTGACTACTTCTAGAGTAGGGGAAAACATAATTACACACAGTCCTAGCTCAAAAAAAATATCACTCTAATCTACAAAAAGTGGTTGAGGGACTATGGGTAAATCATAGATGGAAACCACATCACATACAACTCTTGGTAATGTCATCTAAAAAAATAGATTCATGATTTTAAGACCTAAATAGCTAATGAAAATTAATTTGGATTGTTAAATTATCTTTGGATTGAAAATAAAAGTAGGTACATAGGGATCAATGTTAGTTATTTTATAATTGATAATAATTATATCAATCGGTGATGATTCATGAGATGAATTTTGATTGATCCTGATAGTGGGGAAAGAAATCTCATGATGGGGCCTAAAGGTGGGATTTGAGGGATGTGAAATAGATTAAGGAATAGTTAATTATTATCTAACTAGACTAAATGTAATAAAAAAACATAATCAAATAATATATGAATCAAAATATATTCAAACAAGTAATATAGTTACCTTTGAAATGCTTCCATTATTATAGAGAATTATCACATTGATGGAGATATTCTTAATATTTAAATGAGTGGGGATAGACTGAGATAGGTATGTCATTCCTCTATAGGTATTCCAAGATAATTTATCTAGCATTACAATATATTAATTTAGGATATTTTTTTCTCAAGGATGGTTTGATTTTAAATCAATGTTGATCCTAACATGATTGATGATGATCATGGGGATCAGTGTCGATCTAGTCTAAGTTTACAAGGTTCATTCAAACAAATCTAATTCATGAGGATAAAAATATTCCTAGGATATTTTAAACGTAGTCTGACTAGTAAGATGTTTTTAAGAGGTTAAAAATAAATTAATTCTAATACATTTGGGGAGATTTGAATAGTTTTAAAGAGGGTTAAGTAGTTGAAATTAGTTACCTAGGTAGAAAGTAACTAGTAAGACTAATTACATGAAGCAAGATAGTAATTGGGAAAAATAAAATAACTAATGTAAAAAAGGATGGAGAAGTTGTAAGACACATATTCATACTAATATATAATGGTGTAAATTCATAGTTTCAACATTTGCCCCTTTTTATTGAGAAGTTTATAATAACCTACCATGAGACAAAAACTAGGATGGGTCTAATGCCCTAGGTTTATGTGAGAAGGTACCCCCCATCAAATCAAGAGATGAAAAAGGTGATGTGGTGGAGATGGGTTTTAAAATGAGGTGGTAATGGATAAGGGAGATATAAAATGAGCATATAAGATATAAGGATAAGCATGAAGTATAATGCTTCACTAACAAGATATAAGATATTAAAATAGGAATGCCCCAAGGCAAAAAAGTAATGGATTATCATAATATGAACATGTAAGATCGATAAAAGGTAGTAAAGAGGGAAAAGGATAGGATGGGTTGACCAAATCATCTTGTGTGCTTGGTACATGTGCACTACCTAGAAACATTTGATGTCAAGATGAGGTACACTGTCAGGATCCATAAGGGATAGACTGAAACAAATGTAGACTTATCAAAGGCTATGGGACTAATAGAGAGTGTATGTCCATAAACCAATAATGTTAGGAAACAAATAATGGGATAGATATAATAAAAGATAACTTAAGTGGCCTTGGGATATCACTATAAGGATGAAAAAAATTATAATTAGTGTAAGGAATAGTAAAAAATAGACATAATCAACACTGATTTAATGGATCGATATTGATTTTGGAGAATCAAAATTGATCAAAAAATTATTGACATCGATATTAGAGGGATATAAATAGGATGCCTAATGTGTTAGTAATTAAATTACAATAGAGAATTTATGATCCAAATCCAAAAAAATGGCATGCATCTACATGTCAATGTGAGATATGAATGATGGAGGTGAGTGGGAGTGCACAAAGGAGGTGATGATGGTCTCATAACGAGGTAGGCTTGGATTTTTTTAATTAATTTTGAATTTGTTAGGATTTTTACATGTTTTTTTTATTTTCTTGATATTTTTACAAAATTTTATAATATAGTTAAAAATGTTTTATAAACTATATTAAGTAATAATTTAGAAGATTTTTATTTTTAGATTTTGTTGATTTGTGTAGAATTTTAAACATTAGGTGCCCAGGGATCGCCATTGATATCTAAAAATTGATGTCAATCACCCAATGATTAGAACAAATCAAAATAAATCTCCATCAATCCTAAATGATTGGTATTAATCATCAAGGATTAAGGATGATTAAAATCTAGATAAGAAATAGTTTAAGAAAACTTAGGTGGATAGGTAAGAAGAAACACTGAGGTGAACCTATTATTGTAGGTAGGGACATGACTCACTATGTAGTATTGGGTTCCACCACTCCTAAAGTGAGTATGAGAGGTTATGGGAGACATGGATTGGGATCATCTAGAGGTTTTAAGCTTAAGTGGACTATGCCACTATCATTAAGTGCACATAGATCAGAGTCTACGGGTGGCACTATTCGAGTGATGGGATATAACTACATGGACCTTTCTAGTTTCTTATTAGGGAAGTGACCCTAACATTAGAAGATATATATCATATATTATGACTAATAGTGTAGGGGGAAAACATTATTCTAGTGGATGAGGGAGGAAGAGAAACATGTATGACATGTCTATATGGAGAGGATCTTGAAAATATTTTTTTCATAGTATGAGGGTTTAGTTTTGATGTTCTATATGACTAGGACCAAGGTAAGAGATGATTGATTACTATAATGATGTTGGCTATCTCTTTTTATGAATTACTTGATTCACGTGGAGGGATATTCACATGGAGTTTTATAAGGGTATTAGTAGATATCTGGGAGCATCATACAATGTTTACATGGGATCTTACCCTTTTAGCATATATATATATATATATATATATATAGAGAGAGAGAGAGAGAGAGAGAAAGAGAGAGTTATGGGGATGAAAGACACAATGATGCTTTGTTATAGATGTGACCTTCATACTATAGTGTTAGGTGTATGAGTATATGTTAATAGTTTAACCACCATGGATACTATGGATGGAATGGCACTGATTTGCATTTAGTGTGGGGTTTTTACGATGGAAAGATGACTTTACCCATCCACATGGATATGGGAGAGTACAATATTTGGATTACTATCAATATATTTTAGAGGAGATGGAGGAGGAGGAGGTGGTGTAGAGTCCATATGGTAGATTTATAACATGGCTAGGGATGGATATAAAGTTGATGGAGGGGTAGTGGGTGAGGTGGTTATGAGGGCCTTACATAAAGCATGTAGAGTTGTTTTAGTTTGGACATGTATAGTGATAGTTTGGTATACTCTAGGATATACCCAAGGAATCATAGGTATATAGAGATAACTCTGAGGGGGAGTTACTAGAGCCATATGTGACAAGTCTTCATATTTTGGCAAAGGAGGAGATAAATGAGGTTGATATGGATAATTTTCAAACTATAATAACATACTTTTTATTGTGTATGGACTAGTTGGGAGGAGGACATGATAGAGTGGTGTGGCCTTAATGGGAGGTAGGAAATTTAGAGATGATGTATGTGGAGCAGAGAGGAAGAGATGGGGAAGGAGAGATAAATATATAGGAAATGATAATAAAGAGGGATAGTCTACAACGGAGTGACATGTTTTACAAGCATGGCTATCTAGAGTTGAGTTTGAGTGGGATATTTTATAGGCTAATGTTACTGAGTTTCAAGGGTGATGTGATTCATTAAAATAGAGTTATGATGAAGTGTGTCAAGCTTGAGATAGATATCATAACCAACATGAGAGACTTTGGATATTGGTAGGGGATGTAATAGGAGTAGTGTTAGGATATTCAATAGGGGGAAGGACACATGGTAGGATGATGAGACCACTAGGTACTATTAGTTTGGACAAGTACTATAATTATATGGTAAATATCTAGTATTATGAGAAGATTATTATAGAGAAGATACTAGAGGTTCTTGAATTCCACCCATAAAGCCACACAAGGTTAGACTCCATGATGGATAAATATTTTTACAATTAGTGTGGGGAGTGTAACAAGGAGTGATGGAGGAGGAGATGGAGGTAGAGATAGAGGTGAGGATGGAGGAAGTGTAGGAGGTAGAGTGAGTATCCACTTGAGCCAACTCCAATTTATGGAGTATCCATATTTATGGTTTAATATATGGATTGGCTTTTATATATATATATATATATATATATATATATACACACACACACACACACACACATATATACATATATATACATATGAGTTTATGTGCCACATATTTATTACATGATCTTTACTATTTGATTATGGATCTAGATTAATTAGATTATGTTTAGATGGTATCTGAGTTTATTTATGTGATACATCATGGTTTATATTATTTTATATTATGCTTACATGGACTATAGTTTTTAGATCATGTGATTTAGCTTTAAGTTTTTATCTTGATTATGGATTTATATTTATGTATTTTAATGGATTTATGATGGATCATGGATTTTAAATCATGTGATAATTTCATGAGCTTATGAATTTATGATGTATTTGACTATGGATTTGATATTAGATGGATGGTGTTTACATGGTTATTATTTCAATTTACTAAATGGATTATGTGGGACATCTTGGATTGGTTTTTATGTCGTGGTTGATTATTTGATTATGCTATGGTTTTTAAGAATTTAAATGTTTTTTTTAAAATTGGCAATTTATGATGGAATGGTTTCTATATTAACTTGTCAAGGATCTACGACTCATTAGGATTCCTATCACTTTCACATATGTGCCCTTTTATACAATTTTAATGAGAATCGTTATCAATCTCATGTCAACTAATTTTACAAAGGGATTTTTTAATGTTTGTAGGGAATGTGGGAAAAATTTATTTCACTAGGAATATACATCTTTTTTGTGTTTCTAATATTTTTAGGTTAAATTTAAGCTAATCCATGTATATATGTAGACTGATCAATTTGGTAAGTCTACAAATTTATGAAATATGATAAATCTGAGAAGCTTTCATGGGATATATTTTTGATTTTATATTTTTAAAGGGTCTAGTTTTAATTAAAAAATTGATCAATGTAGGAAGTTTCTTGAAAAATAAGCATATATCTATCCTTCAAGGGAGTGGTCTATATGTTTAGATGTATGTATTTTAATAGATATATTTTAAGGAATCAATCTTTAACTTTGATCTTTTTCTTGATTTTAATAACAACTATCCTTCAAGGGGTCAATCTAAAACTTTGATCTTTTTATTGATATTAATAAAAACTATCCTTCGAGGGATCAATATGAAACTTTGATATTTTTCTTTATTTTGTATCCCAAATGAAATTTTTCCATGTATTATATTAAAGAAACCTAGGGTGTATGCATAAACCAAGCCACAAAATGACAACAATTTATTCCTTTCAAACAAACATTTTAAGGTGAAGAAAATTCAATAAATAATGATTTGGAACTCCATATTATTTTTAGTGAAGCTAATCCATGAGAACATGCTATGAACAGAGTTTGGGTATCTATATTTAAGGATAAAATGGGTATACTACTATAAATTCACATGATTCTATATCATTATTGGGTACATTTACAGATAGGGGAAATAAACTAGATTTAAAGAGAACTCATGTTGATTATAGATGTAATAGGATTATTAACAATAGAAAGGATGAAAATATAAAGAATTAAGAGGTTCAAGTTTATTTTCCCATCAAGGGAGGCCAAAAAGTATGCACCATATCCATATTTATGAGTGATAATATAGGTTCCAAGCCAATTTGGGGCAAACTTTCCTCATTTACTTCTTTCCATATTTGTGTCATGTTTATTTTAATTAAGGATAAGGTCATAGATATTAAATCCTAATTATTTTCAATGCTGATTATATGCTCATTTTATCCTTTCTTGATATACATGAAGGTTATTAGGAGATGTGGAGCGATGCTCATATAAAATTTCTAGTTGTGCTAATCATTATTGACAATAATCCTCTTTAGAAATGATGTCCTTAAGAGAGATATTAAGAGAAGGAATTTGGAATTCTAGGGGGAGAACCGCTTTGGTACCATAGACAAAATAAAAAGGGGTAGTACCTATAAGGGCTTGAATACTAGTTTGATATGTACACAAAGAAAAAGGTATCTAAAAATGCTATTTTTTTCCAGCCTCACTGACTAGTTTGGTTAGCATTTTGATAAGGGTTTAGCTGGATACCTCATCTTGTCCATTAGCTTGAATATAATAAGGTGATGAGAAGCTTAGATTAATATTTAAAGAATCACATAATTTTTGGACCTATTTATTTATAAAAGATTTCCCATTATCTATAATGATTTTATGTGGGATACCAACATGACATATGATATGATGATTAATGAAATCATCTATATTATCTACCTTGGTCAAAATAAGGGGAACAACCTCCACCTATTTAGTGAAATATTTGGTAGTAGTAATGATAAGGCTATGCAACTAAGAAGATTTAGGACTAATCTACCCTATAACGTCTAATGCCCATTGAGATAATGGCCAAAATCCCTTGGCTACCTGTATCACATGACTAGAGACATGGGATAAGCTGGCACATTATTATCACTTCATGCATTTCTTAACATATTCACAACTATCCTTATTCAAATTAGGCCAACAATAAACTATTCACACAATCTTCTTGGTGATATTTAAATCACTAAAATAGCCACCACATATTCCATCATGTGTTTCCTTGATAGCGATATTTTATTTAGAGTTATGGAGACAACAAAAGATAATACCATCAAACCCTTACTTATAAATCATACCCCGCCCCCCCCAATATTATAGATTGGGTATTCTACTACTAAAAAACTTGCTTAGCATTTCTAGATAAATCTGAAGGAATGGTACCTTTAGATAAATAATTGAATAATATATGTGTACATAGATCTAAGTGATTTTATTCTATATGTATATAAGGAAGATTAGTTTTGGTATAATAAGGTTGATTCACCTTATATATAAGGACAAATAATTTACATTTCTAAGAGGAAGATGGGATAAAGGAAACTAAGGAAGCCACGGTATCAACAAACTTATTGGTTGATCAAAGAGTGGCTTAGATGACATCATGGTTAAGGGTGCATAATAACTATTATGCTAATATTTTATATATATATAGGATGTTATTCTTCCAATAATATATTCGATTTATTTGATTTAATACCAACTAGGAGTCCCCAAAAATATGAAGTAAATTAACACCTAGAGCCAAAGCTATTGGGAAACCTATAATTAGGGCTTCATATTATTCCATATTATTAGTACATTAAAAATCAAGTTTGATAGATAGGGGTATAATAATTAATTTGGATGGTATTATAATAATACCTTTTCCCCCTTTATGTTTATATTTAGATCCATCAAAGAATAATGCAATCTAATAGTCAAGAACTATTTGGGATGTGAAGCCTATAGATTCATCAGGAAATTCATAACTAGATGGTAGATTAATAGAAAGAGGTACCTCAACTAACTAATTTATAATGATATTCCCCTTAATAGACTTTAGTTTAAGTAATTCTAGATCAAACATGGTGAGAAGCATAATCTATCTTTTCATTCATTGATTCTGATAGGATTTTGAATGGATGAACTTAAGGGGATTGGTATTGGTAATCACATAGGTTTTATGTAGGAAAATAATGGTAAAGTTTAGAAGCCAAGATACAATGGCCAAACATAGTTTTTCAATATGTATGTAATGAGTCACATACTCAACCAAAGTGTGAATTATATAATAAACTAATTTTTATCTATGTTTTTCATATTAATGGGTAAGCATGACACCTAAAGAATGTCTATAGTTGAGATATACAAGTAAAAAGGTTTATCCTCTCTTTATAGAATAAGGATAGTGGAGATAAGAGATACTTCTTAAGCATATCAAAGGCTACTTAACAATTTTAATCCCATATAAATTTTGTGTCTTTCTTAAGAAGGTGATGAAATGGTTGACATTAATCAGATAATTATGAACTAAAGTATCAAATAGATTGTAGTTTCCCTTCTAAACTACAAATTTGCTTAAGGTTGGAAAGAGGAAACATATCAATAATGGATTTAATTTAAGCAGGATCAACCTTAATTCCTTGAAGGTAAATTAAAAAACCCAAAATATTTCTTGATAAAACCCCAAAGACACACTTTTAAGGGTTAAGAAGAATCTGATATTTGACTAAACAAGCAAAGATTATCTAAAAGATAGATAGGTGATCTTTATGATATCTAGATTTACCAAAGAGATCATCCAGATAATCTTTAATTATTTTGTGAATTAATTCATGGAAAATATAGGTAATGACATGATGATAATTTACTCCTACATTTGTTAAACCAAAAAACATGACCCTATAATAAAAAGTCCCCTATGGAGTAATAAAAGAGGTTTTACACTGATATTTTGGGGTGATAAAGATCTAGTTATAGCTATAAAATTCATCCATTAGTGATAACATTTTATGTCTTACATTGATATCCATGAGCTAGTTGATATTAGGAAGGGGAAAGTCATCTTTTGGATAGGTAATGTTAAGATCATGAAAGTTAGTACAAAAGCATAGTCTCTCTATGGGTTTTGTGATAGGTACTATGTTAAATTCCCATTGAGGATAATCGATGGGTTGGATAAAGTTAATAAATGATAACATCTATAATTCTTCCTTGAAAATAATTTTTATGCAAGGATGCATTTTTTGAAGTTATTTCTTTACTAGTTTAGCTTTAGGAATGGTGAAATGTTATATATGACTATAATAGGATCTATTCCTAGCATATCACTATACGATGAAGTAAAGGCTTGGATATGATCAATAAATAATGTTGTGAAATCTTGGTGTTCTTGAGAATATAAGGATTTGATAACTTTGATATTTCATTAGACCTCAAGTGTTCCTATGTTTTTTATTTGATCAAGTAAATAACCTAGTTTTATAAGGATCCACAAACCACAAAAAGTATTATGCAAAATGTAACAGGCCATCAAGCTCAAACAAAAAAATAGTAGAAACTAGATATAGAGTTTCATAAGTAGTGAAAAAATAATATAAAATTTGGTTAGGAGGAGGACCCTCTGATGTTTCCTTCTCCTTAGATATATTATCTAGTACTCCTTACTTAATCTTTGAGAATTTAGCCCTCATCCTATTGTCAAGTCCTTTAGCACCATCACTTAGGAGGATCTTGCATGGCCTTTCTTGGTCCTATACCTATAGAAGGGTTTTCTTGATAGGGATCAAGTTGGGGATGTCAGGTGGAGGGGTATCCATTACCTTTAATGGCTAATTAATAGGGGGTTGATTTAGCTTGATAGAATAGATAGAATATTCAACAGTCAAGTTTTCTTGCCTAAGGCATTCCACTCCTAGATAAGGCTAGCAAGGGTCAATCCACCCTCCTGTACCCTATTGTTTAAATTATTGAGTTTCTCCTAATTTTTTTAGATCATCAAGCACAAGGAATTTTTCCTTCTGAGAAACCTATATAGAGGTACCCTCATCAAGAAAGACAAGTTTGGGCTTGGTAATAAATAGATTTAGAGGAGGTTTTAAATAGGTTGGCTTGGGGAGTACTAACAGAAGGGTGGTAAGACCTCAAGGTGGGGTCCTCCTCTGAAGAGTCCTCTTTGATGGAGGATCCCCCTAGGGGGACCTCCCTCCCTTAAAGAGTTTGAACATACTTAACTAATAATAGTATAAGCCCTTGATGCAGAAAGGAGTTAGACTCATTAACTTGGTGGGCAAGGGTTGTAAATTCTAGTGACTTTAGTAGGTAAAATGACATGCTAATATTATAACCCTGTAAATTGTTTAATAATAGAAAATGATGAGATAAAATTAAGGTATACTTACCCTCTTGACTCATGTATCTCATCACCAAGAGAAATACCTTTGGCCATTATCATGGGAGATCTTCCCAGGGGAAACCCTTCTTATCTATTTTAATGAACTTATTTGTATAAAAGAAGTGTTGGAGGAGTTCTTGATTCTTGGTTTGATCTTTATAAGCCTTTTCCACTTCACTATTCATGCCTATGGCCTCCCCTATGAATTCATCTATGACTATAATCTTAATACCTCACATCACCACCATACACTTATTACATCTATTTATGAATTCCCTAGCAACATCAACATCATGCTTTATAATTTGTAATATTAGCTCTATGAGACCCCCCTTTTATAACTTTTTCCAAACCTTCTTCTATCAACACACCTTAGAACATGAGGTAGGCTCTAATTTATCTTTGTCTTCCTCATTAGTGTAATGATATCATAGTCAAGACAAATGGATAGATGATTTTGAAATAGATTGGTTTGGATAATATGAATCAGGCTTGGGATACATGCAGACTTCATCCTTAGATAATTAAACCACCTCATTTCTTCATAATGGTGATTCATAATTTTAAAAATCCATCTCTTGATAGGAAGATTTCATGTGTATGCTTGCATGAAATCCCACCTAGTCTATTCTACTTACAATTTATATGCCAATTAGACATTATTGGGGATGTGGCCTCCTTTGTGCCAAATGGTTAAAAGGTGGAGTTATACTCCTATGTTGGAATGTAGATCCACCACCCCATTTATTTCATGATATATGTGCATAATTTGGAATTATGCCATGCCCCTCAAATGTAACTTGGCATCATCCATGATGTCTTTTAAAGTGTGAGATGGAGTTATTTTTCCATCCAAGGCATCTATAATGTTTAATTAATTGTCCTCCATGATGATTATTTCTAATTTGAGTCTAGAGGCTAGTTAGATACCCCAAAAATCCTCATTGGTTTTGACATGGTGGTTTGTTTGAGTTTTCAATAGTCCCACATAAACAACAATCAACTCTCATTTTGAGTTTCTTATGACTCATCTTCCACTTTTAGGTCCCAGGTTAGCTTTATAGATACAATCAAAGTTAAATTTAGCCCATCCTTCTAGTTGAGCCTTCCATTTTTTATGTTTGTGCATGAGCACTTTTGAGGGGGAACTTATTTGTTGAACTACATCTCAGTTGTTGAAGATTTGTTATGTTGAAGTAGGTCTAGGGTTTTTATCCATGGGAAGAAAATATTTCTAATTTTTTTTAAAGCTTGGTAGAGTCAGAGGAAGGTCCCTTTAGGCCAGTGCCTTTTATTTGAAAAGAGGCTATCTTTACAGGATTTCCACATGCATCAAAAGTAATGTGGAAGAGATAAGTGCCATAGAAACTTTAGGGATGGGAGATTCCAAGTTGGTTTCCATTACTTTATGAGATCAAACACATTGTTTAATTTTACCCAAACTAGGTTAAATTTATTCAGCATCTAATTAAATAATGTTGAACTAAAGAGGAAATTTAGAAACAAGTGTTGGATTAAGTGTTCCTATGTTAATATCACTTGTAACTTCATTTAAAATACTAGGAGAATAATATGGTATGATATTATTTAGGTATAAAACCCATGACCTTAAATATGTTAAAATATAGTCATCATCTCGACACTCAATTACATGGACTAAGGAGGAATTGTTGTTAATTTGGCCTATCAAGGCCAAATGTCAATCCCTACCACTAAATTTTTTTCATGTCCTAATTGTCCTTGGTCCTCAGATGATGCTCTTAATCACATAGTGTTCATTGACTATCATTTCAAGAGTGAGTCTCATGTATTTTCATTGTCATATCTTGTTTGAAGTGGTATTAAGTAACATCATGATGTTTGAGGATGTCTCAAGGTCTTTGACAAAGAACTCAAGTGGTCTTGTAATCTAAAAGTGTTCTGATGGAGATGGTGAAGAGGGTAGTTGATGATTCATCATGATATTTTATAGTATAGTAGGTATATGTAAAGTAAGGGTATGGATACAACCTTTTAAGTATGATCAAAATACACAAAATCCTCATTTAAGCCTTTTAATAAGGCTAAAAGGTATTCTTCACGGTACTTAGTGGCAAATCTCCTTTATAAAGCTATGTGTATATTACCTAAAAGAGAGGTTTTGAGTCTCTTAATGATAAATTTGGAGTCAAAAATACACTAAATAATTCATAATACCTTTAAACACCTTCATATTAATGACTTTTCTTAAATGTAAAATGTTTTATGCTTTGAAAATATCTCCTCCTTAAGTCTAAAGCATAGTTTTGCTCCCCGAAGAGCTCCCACATGTCAAATATGCCCTAATTTTGATCTAAAAATACTTTTTACTTGTGTTAATATGCCAAAACACTCGTGATTTTCCTCAATTTTCCCTATATTTGTGGTTCAAAGCTTTAATTTTGGAGAAAATGCAAGAGAAAGAACTTTTTCATGTGTTTCATGCAAGAAGTATGGATTTGTATGGACTTTTACATACAATAGAGGTCAAAATATTGTAGATGGAATAATTATATGAGTTTTAGAGAATATTAAAGTAAAAAATATCTCATATAGGCTCATAATAAATTCTCTTCATCCACCTATCTCCTTGGAACATGAAGAAAGCCCTTTAGGTTTTTAGATGGTATGGCCATGAGAGAGAATTTCAAGATTTGTAATTTTGGGAAGATGAAGGGGTCTTAGAGAGATTAAATATTTTTTAATTAGTTCCTATTTTGGATCTCTCTCCTTAATGAAAAATCCTCTACAAGCTAGGGCACTCATTATAACCTATTCATTTAGAAAAGCAACTAGTTTTCTAAGTTTTCTCCTCTCCTAAGCATAGTTTCAAAAAGATGAAAGTTTAAAGGGATTTTCAGGAGTTTTAACCACCTTTTCATGGAATTATTAAACTTATTTAAAAACATGTGAGGTCATATGCATCTCAAAAATACATACACTACTAATTTATAGTCTTCAAGCAAGTTCAAGAGGTTGTATAGTTCATGAGAGATCCAAGAATGTCAAGATTCTTTAGAAACTTTATTTTTAGTATTTCATTCATGTTAGGAGTCTTTCACTCAAGTATTTCATAGTCCCTCAAAATCATATGGGATCAATAACAATTAATCATCCTCAAACCTTCTCACAATCACAATTTAGCATATGTTAAGGTATTTGGCTATCTTGATAGTGGAGTCATTTTATTTTCACCTCCCTCATGTGTAATCTCATTTCAAAAACTTTCACACTATCATTCATCAATGCTGTAAGCTTTCCACTCCATATCCATTCTCATTTTCATGATCCATTTTCATCATAACACCTATCCATCCACTTCCACCTCATTGATCCATTGTCTAAGAAGAGTATAGAATGTTAAAAATCATTATGGTTAGAAGCTATGTTTCAACACCTTAAAACTTTGCCTAAGAGGTTAAATATCATCTAAAGCCAAGGTCATAAAACATCTAAAATATCTTGTTGAGGTTAATTTCAAGGAAGGTCCATGGATTGAGGTTTATAGAGAAATGCTTGAACTATAATTAGGTTATAAGAACACCATGGACATTTTGGTAACCTATTTAACCTACTTTATCATCCAATCTTCAACTTAGTCCATAAAAACAACATAGTTATCATAATCTATAGCCATTCTAAGAAGATGGTGATATCAAAGATACAAACAAGGAGAAGATTATGTGTTTGAAGGGAGAGTTGAGCTAATAAATAACTTAAAGAAAATCAAAAATCATTAGAGTGACTATTTGGAGGTTTTGTGGTGTTTTTTTAAGACCTAAAACTTTCACATAGCCTATACAAGGGCCAAATTGTCATGCACAGTCAGGTTTATACTAAAGAAACTTATATGTTCAAAAGGTAGAGTGATGATTATGGAGAAAAAAGTGTTGAAATGTTATGGGTATGAGACTTGGATCAGAGGTAGACCTTGAGTATGGAACAAACTAAAATCGGGACATATTTTCATGTGAACCTTTAGCTACAATAGTGTGTGAAGGCTCTTGAAGTATACCAATACTGGATCAAATCAAGAATGTGATGAAGGTTTTGTTATTACTTTAGGGTGAATTAATTTTCCTCCCAAGGTTGAAAGTTATTTGATATGGTTATTAATGAAAAAATATGAGGTCTAAATTACAAGATAATGTAGTCATTCATCTCATAAAATATCATCTATAGCCTTGACAAGAGAAGTATATCTCCAAGTTATAAGAAGGATGGGATAAGAGTATCTATGGAAGAGGTCCATGATAATATGAAAGTTTCATAGGATAATTAAATGAGGAATAGGTTAGGTTATGGATAATATTTCCCCAAGCAAGGTTCACTCCAAGGTCAACTTTGAAATAGTCACATACAACCATACTAGGGTAACTTGTATGGACATATCCACATACCCTAGATAGTTGTAATTCAAGATAAAATTCAGCCAAGGAGGAAGATTTTAAAGCCACCTATGAATTTAAGTTATAAATTTATGTCTTCAAACCTTCATCAAGATCATGACTTCTATAAAAGGTTTGCAAACTAATGAAGGTACATAGACATGTGTTAAGTGAAAGTCTATTTTCAAGAAGAAGGAATTACTTGAATGCTTGGAAAGACCTTGAATCTCATTTTAAGTTTAAATATAGTATAATTGGTGATTAATGATCTATAAATCATGAAAACATAGTCCTTTAACATAAAATCATAGTCATGCCTACACATAGTCAACAACCACAATAAACTCCATTGACAATTTTAAGGAAATTTATCATTTTGAGTCATCTATAGGTGGAATTAGCCTCTCTATTTTTGTAATAATGTGTATATATTATTATTATAAAAAATAATAAAGGTCATGCAAATAATGTAAATGGTCACTAATTTGTCATAGAGTTCATACAATTAGTTAAGCAGTCATGGATTATACCAAGAGAGTCATTTGGAAGGTTTGAAAAGCAAAATAGAGATTAAGATTCATGAAGGAGATTTTAAATAGTTGAAAAATTATAGTGTATTTTTATGCTTTATAGGGTTGATTAAAGTCAAATTTTAGGTTAAAATCCTTAAGGGCTAGTTAAAGAAAAGAGAGCTAAGACAAGCTTGTGCACTAGTTTGATGGCATCCATATGTTTTGAATGGTATTTTAAGACATAAAGAACATTATTGAAATTAAATATGGGTAAGATATTCTAGGTATCATCTAATTATGATAAATAACTTATGTTGAACAAGAAAAATCACCAAATTCAGTCATTAAGGGTTATACAGGCTTAATTTCCAAGAAACCATAGGCAACATATGAATGCATAATAGGAAGAATTTATAGAATAAATTAGACTAAGTATGTTTTTTTACCTTGGTATAAGGTTTAAAACTCAAATATAAACATGTCTTATAATGATAAATAACCTCTTATACCTCAAAACCCCAAACACATAATCCTAGTAGTGTAATCCTACATGTAGTCTTATGAGAATGAAGTAAGGTTGAGGTTTGAGTAGTTATAAATAGTTTGAGAAGATAAAAACAAATGATAAAAAATGTATTAGATAATTTTTAACCATAATATAATCCTAAAAGTGCCTTAGACCTCAACACTTAGGTTAGGCCAATTAGGACTAAAAGCCTATTTTAGGTCTAAAAGGCCTATAATACCAAATGACACCTTTAGACTCTCATAAGCATAAATGACACCATGAGAAGGTGTAATAAGTTGTTAAAGGTATTTTAATGGTGATTTAAATCAGATATAAACAAAATAAAGGTTAATTTTGTCCTTAAAGAGCTAATTCAAACTATGTAGTCTAGATACTTATTTGAACCACCTGTTTTAATGCTTATATCTTTCATCTTTTGAGGACTTGGACCAAATTATATTACCAAGAGTTAGGAACATTTGTTAAATTTAAATAAATAAAATATTTAGTTTTATTTAAGATCTTAGGTTTATGAACCATCACTATGACTATAATCAAGTCTAGAATGCATGTAGAATACCATAAGTCAACTTCTCTATGTACATATATTGACACACTTTGCATGGGAACCCAAGATTATCAATAAAGTTTAAGGGGTATATATAATACATATCTATTTCAATAATTTATAGTTTGAAGGTCTATAATTTATGAACCATTGTTAAGAAGGTGGACCTCCAAAACCTTCTCTAAACTCTACTACAAACTAATTTTGAGAAAAGTGAAGTTTTTTTCATATAAAAACCCATGAGTCACCCTATAAACCCTTGAGTGATGAATTAAACTTAGAGAGGGTCCTGGCCATGGTATTGTGTTGTACAAAACTATATGGACATATCATAAAATAGGGTTTTTAATGAAAAAGTGTAGAAATAGAGGTAAAAGGTAGTTTAAGATGATTTTAATCATTGGAGAATAAAATTTAGAACTTATTTTAAATTATAATGCCATTAAATGATCAAATTAATACATGTAAATTCCTCTATAATTCTCTTCTAATCATCAAGTCTCCAGAAATAAAGGACATAATGACCTAGTCACCTAGTATAGCAAGTTTGAAAATGTTTCATGCTTAAAAAGGCTTATGGATTGATGTATTATGTTTATTTAGACCTGATAATAAATTTTTCACAAGCTATCAAGGTTTCATATAGGTTCTTATAGCCATAAAACACTATCAATTATGTTACTAGGCCTAATTGGCCTAGTAGACGTACTTGGTCAATCATGTAAAGTGGAAAATGGTATATAAGGCTATTGATGGGAGTTAATGTGGAGTAATCACACCAAATAACTGATATTTAAGTGACATAACTAATAATTAAGAGGTAATTCCATGGATAATTGATCTTCAACTACCAATCACATGCATAACTAGTCTTCGATTACCAATCACTTGCATAATTAGTATTAACTACCAATAACATTCATGAATGACCTTTAAGTGGAAAGGTAAAATATTTATTAGACATATATAGATGGATTTAGTCAACTAGATCCTAAACTACCTCATTCTAAATCCAAATAGTTCATATAAGAGCCTCAATCAAGGAGAGTTTTATGGAGGACTACTGGTAACTATCTACAATTGAAGTGATGTAGAGTTAATGATATTTTCTTCTCCTGTATGTCATTTACTATATTTTTATCTTATTCTCATTTTCTATATATTCAATCTTTTAGGCCTTGTAAATAGATCCCTCTCTTAGGCATGATGAAACTCTACCAATATTGAATTTTGTAACCTCTTAAGATAATAAAATGACTATTTTAAATTCCTTGTTACATGTTTAGTGTGTTTTATTAGTTTGATTTACACATGTGGTAGTGTTTCCTCCCTTGGCAGGTCCTAATCTCACCTAGTTATTAGTATATCATCTTATGCAAGTCACATATAGTGTTTGAATGTTGAGTGACTAAGCTTGGAGTTGAGATATTGACTAGTTAGTACCTTGAATTAGGCATTCCATCTTTTCCCTCATGATTTTATCACCTGATGAAACCTTTATGTGAAATATTTTTGCATAAGATTCCCTTAGAGTTGTAAGATTTAGTGATTGGCATTGATTATTAGTGTTAGTTGGAGTTCAAATTGAGTGGATGAATGATTACATCAGTTGCATCACCATCATTAGTGTAGGTTTTCCATTTTAGTTATATTTCTAACTCTTATCACCCCCAAAGCAAGTTGATTTTAGTAATAGATCCAAAATTGATACATTAGAGTAGTTATCCTCATAATGTAGAGGTTTGGTCTAAGTTATAGGTATCCCACAACCTATACACCAATATAATGTTTAGTTTAATTTTGAAGGAGATCTGACCAATCTACTTCAATAGGGTGTAACTTGGGTTGATAATAAGTTTAGTCATGCCTTGTGGGACCAAATTCAAGCATTGGAGCATTCCCATTAGAATTTTTGGTCTTCATAAACAACTTTAAGTAGTCATCTTGGTCATCATTTTAGAGGTAGCAGTAGATCTTGTTCATAATTAATTATTTTTAATGTGTGTTCTGGTGGACTATTGCAACCTATAAAGAAAATTTTTATCATTCATCTCCTTATCAACATCTTTATGATCCATCCTAATTCCAATATGATACTTATCCATCTCATTATGATCCTTATCATCCCTAAATTCACCTTGATCAACAATATGATATCCCTTATTAGGTTTATGATCATTTTCAATACCAAAGATACCATTTTAGCCCTCCTTGTGAACCTCATTCAATTCCTTGGTAACCTATTTATCAATCTAATTAGTCATGGCAATCTGATGACATTATTTATCATCTCAACCAAGTTAAAAGACATTCCATATTAATCTTTAAATAGACCTTGTTTGGCTATGAAAAACACATGGTGATTATTGACACTTAAAAGAGATATGGACATGAGATCCCTATGTATAAGATTGAGAGCATGAGATATTGATTATAAGAAGATAAATAAGTGTTGGCATATTTCATAATATAAGGCCATTCAAAATTTAGGGATGTTATTCCTGACAGAGGTGGTTTAATTGAAGGAATTAAAGAAAAGTTGGTAGTCCATAAGAGATAACAAATCCAATCCTATGAGTAACATGTTTTTTTTCATTCCACATAAATACTCAATTCAACTACCTTTTCCCTCTCAATAATTTCAAAAAAATTCATGTCATAGTCCTCAAATTTCCTCTCAAACTTTGCCTAATTTTCCTACTTATAAGTCTATCCAAGAGAGACATCAAAAGGTGTAAGAAGTATGTTTTGAGAGGGCTGAGTTACATGTTTCACAATAGACAATACAATGAACCTCATCATCTGATCAATAGGTAGAAATCTCTAATGAGATGGCATTTGACTTTAAAGATCACCTTGATAAACAAGTTGAGATTTTAAACCAACATCCATATCAGCCAATAGTAGTTGCAAAAGCAACATACTCTTAGCAAGAAGTTTCTCTAGTCATACCCATGACTGTAACAAGTACAAAAGAGGAAGTCTCTGAACCCAAGTTTATGACTTAGAAACAAATACAACTATCCAAGGAGAAATAAGAGCAGTCAAGTTTAAACCCAAGTGCTGTTATAAAAAGAAATATTGAAATATTTTAGCCTCCACCCCTCCCTCCTAATTTACCAAGGCCTTCCCCTCATGGAAGTCTATTCAAGAAAATATGTAGCATAGAGAGGAAGTGATGGTTGTCAAAGTTGATCAACCCAATGAACATGATCAAGAATCCATGGCAACATGTTTAGATTTGACTCACCTTCTTGATTATTTTCAAGGGTCCACCATGTGCATTCTTAATAAGGAGCCTCTCCTTTGTGATATGAATGAATAACATTCAGGTGAGGTAATAGAATATGAGAGTGAATTGAGATAACATGAAGAGGAGGACATCACCATTGGCACACCCCTATCAAAGATAGGTATGATTTAATCATTTAGAATTAAAAAGAGGATGATTTACAAGAGGTTGTTGGGATGAAATATGAGATACAAATACAAGATAATACACAAGAAGAAGAGGTTTTAGTTGATCAAGAATTTTTTTCTCAAGAACTCCTTGGTAACATGGTAGTTGTCCTTTATCAAGATAATACTCAAAAACTTGTATAAATTACCTTAGACAAGTGTAGGGTAGCCAATAAAGATGAGTGTCAAGGTGACAATGGTGACCTTTAGAATCAATACATGATCATTTATAATTAATATAAATCCCTTCATGGAATCACACTTCTTATGGAGCATGTTGAAGACCAATCAGTTGCTAACCCTATCAAGTTTTGTCCATAAGAAGATCAGGCCCAATATGATGTAAAGAATGAATAAATTTTTGTTGAGAGTTAAGACATCAACCAAGACATGGAATATCTTTGGTAACCCATGAATGAGGTAGAATTATCATTATTTATGTAAAAAATATGGATATTAGAGGAGTATGACTGAGTCTTAGACTCACATATATAGTCCATGCACTTGAGAGTGGAACTAAAAGGCCCAATTCCTTCCCCAAGAGGCCATGAACATGTTAATGATCCTAGATGCAAGAAGTATATATCAAGATATGGAAATAATACTTCATGGTGACATGGTGGTCAATCAAGTTATCCTTTTAACCCTAGAGGAAATAATATGATATCAAGTTAGTTGTTTTAGTTTATTTATCTTATTTCAATAAGTGGTTAAAACAAGTAGTAGTCTATTATCTTGTTTTGTTGTTTTCCAAAGGTTATGTATGATTCTTAGTTTATTTGTGTTTTTGTGTTTTTTCAACTGTCTTATTGTTTATTTCATTCATATGAGGTGTCATAAAGTACAAAATCTATTTGATAGTCTAAGAAAGTCATCAAAATCATGTTTTCATGTTTTAGACTATCATTATCATGAAAATTCATAAGGTTCTCTTGGCCAACAAGATTTTCAACCCCTATGAGTCACTAAAAATGTTGGCAAGTTGGCTTGTTAAGGTCAAATTCCAAATGCTACCACTAAAAACATTTCATGTCCTAGTTGTCCTTAGTCCTCAAATGATGTGTTTGATCATCATAGTGTTCATTGAATATCATTTCAAGAGTGAGTCTCATGTATTATGACTATAGTATCTTGTTTAAAGTGGGTTTAAGTAACATCATGATGTTTGAGGATGTTTTGTGGTCTTTGACAAAGAACTCAAGTGGTCTTGTGATCTAAAAGTTCTCTGATGGAGATGGTGAAGAGGGAAGATGATGACTCATCATGATATTATATAGTATATTCAGTATATGAAAGGTATGGGGATGGATAAAATATTTTAAGTGTGATTAAAATACATAAAATACTAACTCAAGTTTTTTAATAAGGTTAAAAGGTATTCTTCATGGTACTTAGTGGCAAATCTCCTTTGCAAAGCTATGTATATTGCCTAAAATAGAGGTTCTGAGTCTTTTAATAATAAATTTTGAGTAAAAAATACAATAAATAATTTATAATACATTTAAGCACCTTTGTATTCATGATCTTAATTTAATTAAAATGTTTCATGCTTTGGATATATCTCTGCTTTAGGTTTAGAATGTAGTTTTTCTCTCCAAAGAGCTACCAATGTCAAATATTCCCCATTTTTGATCTCAAAAGACTCAAGAGATAAAAAAATCGTGTTAAATTGTGTTAAAATTCTAAAAAACTCATTCTCTTACTAAAGTTTCCATAAATTGGTTTTTAAAAGCTTTAAGTTTGGAGAAAATGCAGGAGAAAGGCCTTTTTCATGTGTTTCATGTAGGAATTATGGATTTGTATGGACTTTTATATAAAATAGAGGTAATAATTTTGTATATGGAGTCATTATAGGAGTTTTATATAATATTAAAGTAAATGGATCTCATAAAATCTCAAAATTGGTTCTTTCCATCCACCAAGCTCCTTTGCACATCAAGAGAGCCCTTCAGGTTTTTAGATGGTACGATCATGAGAGAGAATTTAAAGATATTAGATTTTGGGTAGAGGAAGGGGTCTTAGAGAGATTATATATTTGGTAATTTTTTATTATTTTTGATCTCTCTCCTTCATGAATAATCATCTACAAGATATGGCAATCACTATGGCTTCTTCATTCAGACAAGCAATTAGTTTTAATGACTTTTTCCCCTCCTGAGCATAGTTTTAGAAAAGGAAAGTTTAGAGATATTTTAATTATTTTAAACCACATTTAAATTTAATTATTAAAATTATTTCCACACATGTGAGTTCATATGTATCTCAATAATACATACATTTCTAATCTGTAGTTTGTAATCAAGTTCAAGAGGTTGTACAGTGCATGAGAGATCCAAGAATGTCAAGATTATTTAAAAACTTAGTCTTTAGTGTTTCATTCATTTAAATATTTCTTCACTCAATTTACTCATGTTACCTTAAATTAATATGGACTAAATCACCATAAATCATCCTCAAACCTCCTCATAGTCATAGTTTAACATATTTTAAGGTATTTTAACATATGTTAAGGTTATTAGTAGAATACTAGGTTTCTTTTTCATAATCTATACCTTATTTAATGACCTAAAAATGGAATATTTGGTTAAGGATATGTATATGATCCCATAAGATAATTCATTATATATTTTTATAGTGGATTAAAATTCTTTTCACCCCCCTCATGTGTCATCCCATTTCATATACTTTCACACTATCATTCATCACTATTGCAAACTTTCTACTCTATCTCCACTCTCATTTCCATGATCCATTGTCATCATACCACCTATCCATCCACTTACACATCATTAATAAATTTTAAAATAAGATTAAATAATGTTAAAAATCATTATGGTCATGAATCTATGTTGCAAGGCCTTAAAACCCGACTTAAGAGGTTAAAGATCATCTACAACAAAGGTCATAAAACATCTATAGTATCTTGTTGAGGTAAATTTTATGGAAGTTATATGGATTGAGGTATATAAATAAAGGTTTTCACTCTAATTAAGTTTTAATTACACCATGTACATGTTGGTAACCTCCTCAATCTCTTCTAGTATCCAATCTTCAACTGAGTTCATACAAGCAACACTATGATCATAATTTATGGCCATGCTAAGAAGATGGTGAGACTAAAGATGCAAACAAGGAGAATCTTAGGTGTTTTAATGGAGAGTTTAGATAATAAATAACTTAAATAAAATTAATAATCATTAGAGTGACTATTTTGAGGTATTTTGTTGTTGTTTCAATACCTAAAACTTACACATAGTCCATACAAGGTCCAAATTGCCATACATAGTCAAGTTTATACTGAAGAAAGTTTTATGTTCAAAAGGTAGAGTGGTGGGTATAGAGAAAACATAGATTAAAAGTTATGGGTATGATAATTGTATTATAGGTAGATATTGATTATGGATCAAACTTATATTAGGACATATTTTCATGTGAACCATCACCTACATCAGTGTTTGAAGGCTCTTGAAGTATGCCAATATTAGATCAAATCAAGACTATGAGGAAGGTGTTTTTATAAATTTAGGTTAAATTAAGTTTACAAATAATTTTTAAATTAACTTTATATTTTTATTAATGATAAAACATGAGGTCCAAATTACAAGGTAACATAGCCATTCATCTCATAAAAAAACATTTATAACCTTGCCAAGACATGTATATCTCCAAGTTTTAAGAAGGATAGGAGCAAAGTGTTTATGAAAGAGTCCCATGATCATATGTAATTTTCATATAATAATGAAATTAGGAATAGGTTAGGGTATGGATAATATTTCCCCAAGCAAGGTTCACTCCAAGCTCAACATTGAAATAGTCACACAGAACCATACAAGGGTCAGTTGAATGGACATATCCACATACCCTAGACAGTTGCAATTAAAGATAAAATTCATCCAAGGAGGATGATTTTTAATTAAAATATGCATTCAAATTATCGATTAATATATTCAAACCTTCATCAATATCATGACTTTTATAGAATGGTTGCAAACTAATGAAAGTACACAAGCCTATGTTAAAATGAGTCTATTTGTCAGAAGAAAGAATGACTTGAATGCGTGGAGAGACCCAAAATAAAATTTTAAGTTTAAATATATTATAATTTATCATTTAATTATATAAAAAAAATTAAAACATATTCGTTTAACATCAAAACATAGTCATGCCCTACACACAGTCAACAGACATAATCAACTCCATTGACAATTTTGAGGAAATTTGTCACTTTGAGTCCATTACAAGTCAAATTAGCCATTAAAATTTGGTATGATAATTGTGAATATATAAATATTATCATTCAATCCTAAAGGTCATGTCAACATTGGAAATGGTCACTATTTTTTCACAGAGCTCATATAGTCAGTTAAGCAATGATGGATTAGATGAAGAGAGTCATTTGGAAGGTTTAAAGAGAAAAAATATATTAAGATTCATGAAATTTTAAATAGTGGAAAGGATTATTATAGTGTCTCTGTATTATTTTTAGGGTTTAAAATATTCATATTTTAGGTTAAAAGCCTTATGGGCTAATTAAAGAAAAGTGAGCTAAGACATGCCTATGCACTAGTTTGATGACATCCATGTGTTTTGAATGGTATTTGAAGATAATAAGAACCTTATTGAAATTTAATATGGTAATATAGGTCAGGGAAAATTTCATAGTGATAAATAACTTAGGTTGAGTAAGAAAAAATACCAAATTCAGTGATTAAGGATTACATAGGCTTAATTGCCAAGAAACCCTTGGCAACATATGAATGCATAAGAGGTAAAGTTGATATAATATATTATAATAAGGATTATTTTACCTTATTATAAGGTTTAAAACTACAGTAAACATTTATTATAGGGATAAATAACTTATTATATCTCAAAACCCCAAACACACAGTCTTGGCAGTGTAACCCTACATGTAGTCTTATGAGAATGGAGTAAGGTTAATGTTTGAGTAGTTAGAAATAGTTATCAGAGGATAGGAAAAAATGAAAAAAAATTTATTATGTTAATTTTAAACCCTCATATCTTCCTATAGGTTCCTCAAACCTGAACACTTAGATTAGGCCAATTAGGCTTAAAATTGTATTTTAGGCCTAAAAGGCCAATAACACCAAATGCCACCTTCAAACTCTAATAAGAATAAATGACACCATGATAAGGTGTAATAAATTTTTACAAGTATTATAATGGTGATTTAAATTAGATAAAAAAATTAGAGGTTAATTTTGTCCTTAAAGATCTAATTTGAACTATACAGTGTAGACACTCATTCAATCCACTTGTTTTAATGCTTATATCTTTCATCACTTAAGGACTTGGAAAATATGATATTACTAAGAGTTAGGAATCATAGGGAAATTTAAATCCATGAATGATTGAGTTTGATTAAAGAGTTCAGGTTTATGAACCATCACGAAGACAATATTCAAGTCTATAATGCATGTATAATACCACAAGTCATCTTCTCTACATACATATCTTGACATACTCTTTACAAAGGAACCTAAGATTCTTAATAAAGTTGAAATGTTATATGAAATAAATATCCATGGCAATAATTTTTGGTTTTTAATTCCGTACTTTATGAATCATCACTAAGAAGGTGGACCTCCAAAACCCTCCCTAACCCTACTATAAACCAATTTTGAGAAAAGTGAAGTTTCTTACATCTAAACACCCACGAATCATCCTAAAAATTCTTGAATCATGAATTAAACTTAGAGTGGGTCCTGAACATGGTATCATGTTGTATGAAAATGTACACACCTATAAAAAATATGGGTTTTAAAGAAAAAGTTCATAAATAGAGGTACAATGAAGTTTAATAAGATTCCAATCATTTAAAAATTAATTTTGACACTTTTTTTATCTTATGAATCCATCCAATGATCAAAATAATTCCTATAAATTCCTCTACAATTCTCTTTTAATTAGCCTATTTGCAAAAATGAAGGACAGAATGACCTAGTCACCTAGTGTGGTATGTTTGTAGATGTTTCTTGCTCAAGAAGGCTTATAGCTTGATGTATGATGTTGATTTAGACCTAATACTCACTTTTTCACAAGTTAATAAGGTTTTATGGAAGTTATTATGACCATCAAACACTAGTAGTTGGGCTACTCAACCTAATTAGCCTAGTAGACCTACTTGATCAATCATGTAAAATGGAATATGGTATAAGAGGTTTTCGATGGTAGTTAATGTGGAGTGATCATGCCAGAAAAATGATATTTAAGTGGAATAACTAATACTTAAGAGGCAATTCCATGCACAACTGGTCTTCAACTACCAATCATATGCATAATTGGTGTTTAATTGCCAATCACATACACAAATGGTCTTAACTATCAATCACATGCATGAATGAACTCTAAGTGGAAAGTTAAAGGAGTTATTTGACATTTAAAAGCATAATATGATTTAATATATTATGTAGTTGGTCAACTACATCCTTAACTACATCATTCCAATGCCAAGTAGATCATGCAAGAGTATCAATCAAGGAATGTTTTATGGAGGACTATTACTAACTATTTGTAATTAAAGTGATGTGGGGTTAATGAGAGATTGATGATATTGTCTTGTCCTTTAATCCATTCACTATATTCTTCTCTTCTTATCATTTTTTATATATTTAATCTTTTAGGCCTAGTGAAAAAATCTCTCTTAGGCACGATGAAACTCTACCAAGATTAAGCTTTGTAAACTCTTAAGATAATAAAAATGAATGTTTAAAATTCATTAGTACATGTTTAGTTTGTTTTATTAGTTTTATTTTCACATGTGGTAGTGTTTACTCCCTTGGTAAGCCCCAATCTCACCTAGTTATTAGTATATCATCTTATATAGGTCACATATAGTGTTTGAATATTGAGTTACTAAGCTTGATTAGAGATATTGACTGGTTAGTGCTTGAATCAAGCCTTCCATCATTTCCCTTATGCTTTAATCCCTGATGAAACCTTTATGTGAAACACTTTTGCATAAGATTCCCTTGGAGTTGTAAGATTAAATGATTAAAATTGCTTATTAGTGTTAGTTAGAGTTCAAATTGAGTGGATGAATGATTAAATTAGGTTCATCACCATCATTAGTGTAGGTTTTCCATTTAAATTATCTTTCTACCTCTTTTCACCACTAAAGTAAGTAGGTTTTAGTAACATATATAGAATTTATATATCATAAGATCTAACCTCATAATCTAGAGGTTTGGTAAGTTATAGGTATCCCTCAACCTATAGGACAATCCAATGTTTAGTCCAAGTTTGAAGGAGATTTCAACAATCTACTTCATCAACATATAACTTGGGTTGCTAAAATAATTTTCATCTATTAGGTCAGGGAAAGTTAGGTGAAGGTGTAGGGTTTTTTCATTGTTTTGATAAGTTAGTGGTTCCAATTGAATGGTGTTAATGAAAAAAATGTTAGGTAGGATGGAAATGGTGTCATCAATTGTTGTAAGACAACCAAGTGGGGTTGATGGTTCTTCATCATCCATATTTATAAAGATATTGGATGACAAAGCATTGTTCTTAGTTTTAGGAGTTTTCTTGAAACTGAGGCTATGCTTTTCATGTGTTTTTCTAAGGTTATTTATTATAACTTCATGGGGTCATTTTTCATAATGTCCTATGACAAAGCCTTTTCAAGAACATCATTATAGATAGGTTTATGCAAAGTGTGCTTTTTCAAGAAAGTAAAAGTTAGATGAGAATGGTTTGGTACATGTTTGACTATCCTTGTATAAAGTGGATTGATCAATTCCTCCATAGATTAAGTGTGTTTTGAAGAAAGGGAGGCCAAAGGGAATAACATCTCCTAGGTTGGGCTAGTGGGTATACTATTGGTTAGGTCATCCATATTCCTGAGGGGTTGATAATGTGCTAAGAATTAATAGTTGATACTCCCCTAAAAAAAACTATTAGAATGCCAATTTAAGGGAGTTTTCATTAGGGATATGGGATGAGGGTATTGTAAAACTAGCTAATGTTTCTCTAGAAAATAATGAACTTGAGTTATTTAGGGGGATCAAGATGTCATTAGGTTGATAATTCAAGTTACATGTCCTAAACAGATGTGGGTCTTCTTGGAGGACATGGGTCTTATATTCATGTTAAAATTTAAATCATTGATTTCAAGTATAGGTGACACCATTCTTAACATGTATCCAAGGACTTCCTAGTAGGATGTTATATTAAAATTTTCCCTCTATAATGTAAAATATCTCTAGTGGGATATTCTTACCTAATTGGATGGGGAGGATGATTGCACCTAATATGGGGGCAATAGTGTCATTAAAGGTTTGTAAGATGGTTGGAAATTGAGCCATAATAGTTTTTGGTAACTAGAGTTTCCTAAAAGTGTGTGAAGAGATAATATTTATAATAGTTCCATTATCAATCATAAGTCTTTTGATCCATGTTTGATTAACTTGGGTAGTGATAAATAATGGTGGGTCTTGGTCATCAATTTGTAATGGGGATATTTTAGAATCATCAAATGAGATAGACAATGACTTTTTTAATGATTCAATGAAGGCTGAAAAAGGCTAAGATTTTCATGATTATATTTGGGTGCCCTACAAGGCTTCTATCATAGATTTGTGATATTGCAGATAATTTTGGATAAGTTCATTTAAAGATATTTTGATAGGAATTTTGTGGAGTTATTTTATAATTGATATCTATATCGACTCTTAGGGATTTTTATTATGTGTTTTCCCTAGAATAGAAACTTTGGATTTTGGAGTAAGTGATGTAGTATTGTTTATAATAGAATTAGGGGATTTTGCAATAGACACATTGGTTTTGTTAGGATTTTGGGTTTTATGATCTTGTATCTAGAATCGAGTGGCTATGTGTATTGAATCTACTCAAAATAATGGTTAGTTTTTTATGTTCCTAGAATCATTTGAGTTTAGAAGGTCTAAGAGGGGTTGATACTAAGTTTTATTAGAGGTTATATCTTAATTTTTTGAAGTTCATTATGACCCTCTCAATAATTTACTAGTTACCAGGGTGGTCATGACTCTAGTAGTTTGATTATGAGGATAATTACGACCAAAATATTCCCATAAAATATCATCATCTGTTAATAAATTTTAAATTATAGATTTGAGAGCATTAAAACTTTTGGTATCATGCCCCAATATTCAATGGCAAGTGCATTTCTTGTTTTCCTAATACCATGCCATTTTTTGAATATAGGGGTTAATAAGCTTTATAGGTGGTAGTATGATAAGGGAGGTTTGAATGGGTTGATCAAGAATCATGGAATAAGACCCGCATAATGGATCTTGGTTAGGTTTATATACTTTATAAGGTATTTTCATGGGGGGTACATACACTTTCATGTCTTGATTTCTTCCATTAATTTTTCAAATGTTTCCAACAGAGGGTAATTAATGTTTGGAATATGACCTTATATTATGATTTTGGGGGTAATAAGGATTTAAGGGATTATTATTATGGGAAGATCCTTTTTTATTGGTGTATGTTTCTTATAGGAGGACTCCATAATGGTGTATTTTTTCCTTATAGAAGGATGAGGTCCTAATATGGATGTTTCAGTTCGAGCTAGAAGCCTAGCCATTTTTCCTTTTCGCACTCATTTGGAAGTAGTAGGGATATCCTCTATATGGATCTAAATTATTATAGGTGGATGTTGTGAGGATTTACCTCTCAGCACCCCAAGGCATTTATCTCCTTTTCTTGAAACATTTCTCCTATTTTCCCCTTTTATAGGATTTGGCTCAGCCTACGTTATAAGGGAAGTTAGTTTTGTATCTAGTTAATGTAATGTAGTGAACATATTAGGAGGGAGTGAGTTGGAGGGAGTTGTCATGATATGTAAATTTTTGTAGTTACCAAACTATTAGTGTGTGTATGTTATGGGTTATATAAACAAGTATCCTCGTTGATAATTTTTTCATCCTTTATTTTTGATTGGTTGCCTTGAATAGGCTTAGGTAGAATTTCTTTAGGAGGATCCTAAATAATGAGATCAAGAAAATTTGAGTGGATATTAGGAATAAATACCAATGGTTAAAATGGTTTGAAAATATATCCTATAAGGAGATATGGGATCTTTGTTATTTCATAAGATGATTCAAAAGCATTATCAACTTAAATAGATAAAAGTTGATCATGAATTGTGTTTATTACATGGGTTTAATGATCTGAGGTGCCTCATATCTTTATTTGTACAAAATTAGATTTAGAAGGATGGTTGGGGAATGGTTGTCTAAAGATATCGATGGATTGATTGGGAGGATAAATAGGATTATATAATTATAATTCCCCTTGATCGATAAGGTTTTGAACCAAAAATTTGAAATACTAACACTTATTGACCCCATGAATAGGTACATGATGATTATATGCAATCATGAATGCATCATGTTTATAAACCAATCCTAGCTTAGAGAAAATAGGGCATACCTACACTTCTAATTTGGAATAGGTTTTTTAAGTAGGATCATGACCAATGTAGGGATCTTCTAGACCTGATTAGGGGCTCACATATCACAATACACCATGTGAGGTAGGGTTCCAAAGCCTACAACCTAACATAATCATGAAATAACCCTAAAACATTTATAATATTTAAATATTCACCTATTTTAATAAACAAGAAATTTAATCTAATCTAGTGCACACTAAAGATTGTGGCACAAAGTGGGGGTTAGAAATAAAACAAACAACTAAATTAAACATGCATAGAAGACATATACTCACATCAATGTATACGTAATCCTAATGAATTGGAATAGAAGCATAATTAATTTATATATCTACACTTACAAAGGATAAATAAACTTATAAATACTTACCTTCAAGATGGACCCATTGAGTCTCAACATCTCCCTTGGCCAAGGTGTTTTGCAAGATATTTTTATGGTATGCAAGGATAACAAAGACAAATCAACTCTAGGATACACAACCTATCTATGTATCCCAAATAATTATCCATAAAACAAGATCCATATCTCTAAAGAAAGTATCGATCCCTAAGCTTTATTCCTCAAGTATAATGGTTAATAAATAGATGTTCATTCACACTTATTCTTATTCACTTCTATTCTTTTAAATGGTTGAAAATTAACTTGTATATATAGGTGTATCTTGCCTTAAATCCTCCCAAAAATATTATTTTTATAGGGTCAACCTAGCTGACCATGTATTTTTACAGGGATAATTCACTAGGTCTTAGCTAGGTTGGTTGAAAGGCTAACACACCCAAAAAGTGAAACATACCCATAAACTAGACAGGGTTGACCCAATTGATCTAGTATTATTGATTGTCCAAAAGTGAATTAAGGGGAAAAAAAAGGAGGATGGAAAGAGGAAAATTATTGGAATGGGTAGGACTGAGAAGAATAAGCTCAAGGTAAATGGTTTTAGGATACAAGTGTGTAGATAGTAAGTGGTAAAAGGGACAACAATCTTATGAAGCACCAATGGTCTTAGCACCCTTTTCCTGGTGCACCCCTTAAGGTATACACTGAGAGAGATTGAGACTCGATGGGTTCCTATAAGATACAAAGTATCAGTAATCAATAAAATTTTGAAAACATTATGTGTATACATATGCCCCACTAAAATCTCATCATGTGTCACGTCAGTGTAACACCAAATGGTGCTTTAGGATAAAACATGATAACACACAACACTGATGCTAGCTAAAGTGTAGTAAGTAGAAAATACGATGAATGAAATAATAAAATTGAAAAATACATACCTTTACTTACATTAATTTTTTAGATAAACTATACTATAAGATAAAGTGAAGGCATCCCATGTGAAGAACACTAGGCAAACTTGTAGAAGTTAGTGCAAAAAATAGCCAAAAATTGAAAATTTTGGAAATAGGCATATGATAGTGGGAAAAAATATCTATGTCATCAGAAATCCAATGCAATAT